>JASANF010002898.1:0-30432 GCA_030248245.1 Trissonchulus sp. WLG1_4 | reverse complement strand
ATATGCCCATCACCCACAGGGCCTCGGCCGTTGGCCGATTTTCAAGCTGAAATACAAGAAGCTCTAGAAAAAGAGAAGAAGAAAAATAATGTTGTCATTGTAGGTTTGCCTGAAAGCGACACCGACCACCGTTACAGTGAGATCTGTCCAAGATCAGGAGTTTGTAGCTGAAACGTGCCGTAAACTCAATGTTGACTCAAATGATGTTTTGGACGTTTTTCGCGACGGCCAGGTGCAACCACCACAGCGCGGTCGAATCTACTCTCGTATCCTTAAAGTCTTTTTCAGATTTTTAAGTATGTTTAAGGTGGCGCTCAGGGGAACCGACTTTGGCGTTTAATTTTTTTCAGCGACATTTTTGACCATAATGTCTTGAAGGAAAGTTGTTCAGAATACAAAGAGCTTTCATTTGATGTGCATATTGCGATAAAATTTTTTTTAATATTTTTTGGACGATTTTGTAGCGGCAGCATAAAAATTTTTGTTTTAAGGTGGCGCTCAGGGGAACCGACTTTGGCGTTTAATTTTTTTCAGCGACATTTTTGACCATAATGTCTTGAACGAAAGTTGTTCCGAATAAAAAGAGCTTTCATTTGATGTGCATATTGTGATAAAAAATTTTTTTAAACTTTTTTGGACAAATTTGTAGCCGTAGCATAACATTTTTTGTTTCAATATAAAATGCTTACTCATATCACTGAAATACGCGGTTTCTTAGCTTTAAATTGATGTATTAAACATAAGAATACGTTGAAGCTTTGCTGAGTTATTTAGCCGTGAAAAAAGCAAATGGAAATTGAAAAATCTAAAAAGCTGATAAATCTTCGAAAATGTCAAATTTTTGATTTAATTTCTTATAAAATTGAGTATGGCTTTTGGTAACTGTTTTAACGGAAATATGCAGTCATAGGAAAGGTCTAAATTTTGAAAAAGTGAAACGTGTGGGCAAACCTTACATTTTTGCGTAGCGAAATCGACTACTTTTTTTGGACCTGGGTCCCAGCTGCCGTTTGCGATTGAGTTGAAACTTTGCACAATGAAAGAAAGAATATAAATGCAGACGTGAAAGTTTTTCGATTCTCAAATTTTGGCCCGCAGCACTTTTTGTAGTCGCTCAAACGCAACTGATTTTTGAAAAATCGATTTTTTGCAAAATCAAAAATAAAAATGAAAAATCGAAGATCAATCACGTCTAGATTTTTGAAAGATCTTTCTATTGATACCAAGATTAGCAAAATCAGTTGAAGTTTCGTTGAGCTAGGTCAAAAACAAAATTAGTGTGAATAGGAAATTCGACATGGTCATAAAATTTGACACATTCACATTAAAGCGCTGAACTGTATTCTAAATAGGTTTTTTTGATGTCTCTTTGATGTGCAATTAAAGTGGTATTGCTATTTATTGCATGAGCTGAGCACCGAACATGACTTTTTTTGCTGAGCGCTACCTTAAACCGGAAATTCCTGACAGTATGTTACACATTTCTGGATATGATATCATACGCATAGATAGGCGTGAGCGTGAACATGGTGGCGTCTGTGTTTTTATTGCCAAAACAGTTACTGTTTGCCCGCTTTCCTCTGTCACTTTTGATGGCTATATTGAATGCATTTACTGTGTGCTTCATAGCAATAACGTGTGTGTTGATTTGGGGTTAGTATATAGGTCACCCAAAACTCCAAAAAATTGCGACGAAAAATTTTCTGATTCGTTAGAATCCTTCCTGGGCAGAAATCATCAAGTAGTATTATGTGGAGATTTCAATCTTCCTACTGTTGATTGGAATCTCTGTTATTCTCGGTCTGCGCGTGAACAGAAATTAGTTGACGTTTTCACTCAGCATGGCCTAGTCCAGGCTGTTGACGAGCCAACTAGAGGTGGGGCTATTCTCGATTTAGTTTTAAGGGGGCGCTCCGGGAATCAGGGATTTGGGCCGTATTTTTTAAAAACAGCCAAAATGACATATCATTCTTGAAGGAAAAATGCCCAAAATACTATTTCTGATGTTTTGATGTGCATATCTCCATAGCAAAAAATTTGGAAAAAATTGGACAATTTACTGATTTTATTCGACTTTTACACAGATTCAGCAAGTAAGCCAGTGCATCAACGCTTTTTGAGGTTTTGCAAACAGACGATACGTAGATTTTATTAGTCGTAATGAAAAATTAAAACAATTTTATTGCGTTATGTGCAAAAAAATTGCACAAGAAACCATTTTCAGAAGAAGCAGACTCAAATATAGGCTGTGTGAATACAAAACCAATTTTTCGGCATTCGATTATAAAATGCTGGTAAGATTTTTTTCTACAAAATTTTGCACAATTATAGCTTTAGGCTCTGCGCAGTTGAACAATTTTTTAGTTTTTTAAAATAAAGCTTAGAAATTTTTTTATATGAATTTTATTGCTCAGAGTTCTACTTCGAAAACACATAATGACATTTTTTATTTAAACCTGACATAAATGTTAAAAACTAAAATAATGTTCAACTAGAGAAGCACATAAGCTAAATTTTGGTGTAGAAAGTGCGACTATACGCAAAGTATAAGCAGAGTTATCGTTTGCCGAAAATTCACTCACGTTTGGTGCTCTGGGAGTCACGTGACATGATCACGTGATTTCAACTTTTACCTCCCGTGTTCTTTTGTGCCATAGTACAAATACATACTATGTATGTATAATAAGGTTTGACATTTGCCAATTATTTTGCCAATTTTCGATGTAACCCCCGATTCCCGGAGCGCCCCCTTAATAAGCGATGTTTTGCTTTTAACTCAGTTGCAAGTTTGTGACCCAGTTGCTAATAGTGACCATTTTTCTGTGCACTTTAACTTAAACTTAAAAATTACTGGACATGTCGAAACAGAAAAGGTGTTTCTGTACAGTAAGGCAAATTACAATGTTATGAATGCTTTTCTTTTATCAGTTGAGTGGGAAAATTTGTTGGGAAACGAGAGTATTGAATCGATGTGGAAAATCTTTCGCGACATATTAATGTATGCTGTTCAATGTTATGTGCCAACAACTGTGAATAATCGAAAATGTAATGTTGGTTTTCATATTAAGCGAGCCTTTGCAAGAAAACAACGACTCTGGAAAAACTACAAGCGCCTGAAAACCGCCAGCTCATTTTTAAAATACTCGGAGGCGGCAAAAACTACCCGGCGTTTACTTCGCCAAGAAGCTTTCAAAATTGAGCAGTCCTTGTTGACTAAAAGAAACTTAAAAACTTTCTATAGTTATGTAAATTCGAAACTAGTCTCAAAAGATAGTGTTCCTGTCTTGATAGCTAACGGTGAACATGTGGTAACCGACCTGGCAAAAGCCGAAATTCTAAATAGGCAATTTGAATCTGTTTATCAGGACGACAACAATGTTTTGCCGGAATTTCCTAGTCTGTGTAGTGATCACGATTGTCTTGTTGATGTTGATATATCTGTTGATCTTGTTTTGCGTCATTTGTTAAAACTTCCTAGTAAGACTTCTCGGGGGCCTGACGGCTTGCCATCGATTTTGCTGAAAAAAGTTACACATGCCATTGCTTTTCCATTGTATACAATCTACAGAAAAAGCTTGGACATGAAATATTTACCTGAGGAATGGCGTCTCGGTATAGTGATACCAGTGTTTAAACGCAAAGGAAGAAATTCTAACCCTGAAAATTACCGACCTATTAGTTTAACTGTTGTTTGCTGTAAAGTTCTGGAATCTATTATATGTGAAAAGTTGTCACAGTTTTTAGCTGAGCGCCATTTGTTAAAAAACTGCCAACATGGGTTTCGTTCCAAGATGTCTACACTGTCTAACACGTTGCAATCTTTACACGACTGGCACCTTGCTAAAGACTTGGGTAACCAAGTTCACGCTGTTTACATAGATTTTGCACGCGCTTTTGATTCTGTATCGCATGCTAAATTGTTATTTAAATTGAATATGCATGGAATACGGGGGAAATTGCTGAATTGGATCCAGTCTTTTTTGCAAAACCGAAACCATAAAGTTAAAATTGGGAAAACATTTTCCAGCTTAATACCTGTCCGAAGTGGAGTACCCCAGGGTTCTGTTCTGGGGCCTCTCCTTTTCCTACTGTATATTAACGACTTGCCTGATCAGTGTCTTTCGAGTGAAGTTCAAGTTTTTGCGGATGACGTCAAAATTTACAAAGTTTGTCCGCAACTGTGTCAGTGCGAAGCCCTTCAAACTGATCTCGATAGAATTTTTGAATGGTCTCAACAGTGGCAACTGAACATTGCTTTTAACAAATGCTCTGTTTTTTGTATTGAAACCAATTGTAATCCCGTTGAGTACTATATTGACGGAAACGTCATTGAAAAAGTGAACGATGTAAACGATCTTGGACTTACTTTATCATCGAATCAAAAATCGTCTGTTTATTGCTCAAAAGTTAGCAAAAAAGCTTTAAGTCTGGTGAACCTGTATTTTAGATGCTTTACAGTGCGCAACCGTAAGCTAATGCTTCGCTTTTTCAATACGTACGTTCGCCCTGTTGTTGAATACAATACTCCAGCCTGGTCTCCCTACCTTTTAAAAGACATATGTAGATGTTGTTGAATCAGTTCTACGATCCTTCACCAAACGGATCCTTGGTCTAAAAGATGTCTCATATCCTGATAGACTTCGGTTCCTTAGGCAACACAGTCTTGAATACAGGCGAATTGTAAACGACATAACTTTTTGTTATAAACTGTTGAACGGCTATATATCTGTAGAATACGTCAAATATTTTACTTTAACTGGTAACACGGGAACACGAGGACATGCTTTACGCCTACGACCAGTCAAAATACCGCGACTGGATGTCACGAAAAACTTTTTTTCTTGGAGAATTTGTGATATCTGGAACAGTTTGCCGACGAGTGTAGTATCTGCTACATCGCTGTCGCAATTTCGGTCAAAGCTCAGCAATGTAGATCTAAGCTGCTTTCTAAAGGGACGGGGTGTAAGATGACCAGCAGTGGCCCTCCCCTTCCCTCTAAGTGAATGTTTTTGGTTTTGTTGTTTGTTTGTTTGTTGAATGTTTGTGTTGTGTATTATACACTTGTGCGGGTTTATATATACGTACTTTATTTGCTTTAATTTATGTTTTGTTTCCATACGCATACATTTTTGTTTTCATTCACTTAATAAATTCTTTCTTTCTTTCTTTCTTTCACTGGCACGTACTAATATCTATCAACCAATATTTTGAACCAATCTACATTTGTAAGTCAGGCCCGTATTCACATACTAACACTAACACTTAAAGTTAGTGTAAACACTAACTTTAAGGCTGGGATTCACAACCTAACACTAACACTAAAGTTTCCCTTAAAAGTTAGTGAAACACTTAAATTTCAGCCTGAAACACTTAAAATGTTAGTGTTTCGAGGCCAATTTTAAGTGTTTCACTAACTTTTAAGGAAAAAGTTAGTGTTAGTGTTAGGTTGTGAATTCCAGCCTAAGTGCTTCGTAGCGCTAAATTTAGTGCTACGAGTTACGAAGCACTTAAAGTTAGGGTTTACACTAACTTTAAGTGTTAGTGTTAGTACGTGAATACGGGCCTCAGACATCACACAATAGGGACAAAAAAATCAAGCCAGATATCAGATTGGCCAGCTTGTAAAGTACATATAATGTTTTGACGTACAATTTTTTGCCACAAATAAGAAACATGAAAAATGAAGGTACGTTTTTCTTTTGGTTTTAAAATAAGCGTTTAAAATAGTCACAATTTATTATTATTGCTGTGACTACTTTCACAGTTTACGCACGGTTTTACAGTTCAAACAGCTATTACAGCACAACCACTGAAGCAATGCGCACTAAATTTTGTGTGCATAAACTAGAGCATATGTGCTTTATGCTTTTGCAAAGAATTCAAACAAAAAGTTTTATGATTGTGCCAAAATTATCGAATGTGAATAGGTTTTCAAAACGTTATTTTTCCGACTTTGTGACTTCATTGCTTACTGTATGCTGCATCAATTTTGCTGAAACTTTGTTGCGAAAATATTTGCCTTAAGGTGGCAGTTCCAGAATCGCAGTTTCTTAACATGAGGCTATTTTCAAAGTTCTTTTTCAGAACAACCAGTAAAGCAGGAATAAAATGGCTACAATTTTTTGAAACAAGACTCGAACCTGTCTACTTTCACGTTTTAACCGCTGATAAAATCGCACGTTAAGACTAGCTACTCCATTGGCTTACAGTTCAATAAGCCAACGCGGTAGGTAGTCTTAACCATGGTATTTTACAACAAATAAAAAATGCTCTGGGTGTTTTTGAGTGTACTTTCAGAAAATCATAGTCTCTTTACTCATAGTGTATAGATCTGTCTGAAAAACGGGTCACTGCGATTATGGAACTACCACCTTAACTGTCAGTGGGAAATTGTGCCGTTCTAGTTGTAACTGATATTTTAATGTAGAATTTCAAATTCTGCGTTCAAAAATCCTAAATCCTATTTTTCTAACCTTTAGGCTAGGCTTCGTCCCACTCCCAGAGTTTGCATTTTGCATTTTCTATCTCGTATAGTCTGGGTTAAGGGGGCGCTCCGGGAATCGGGGTTACATCTAAAATTGGGAAAAAAATTGGCAAATGTCAAACTTTACTATACATATATGTATTATGGCACAAAAGAACACCGGAGGCAAAATTTCAAATCACATGATCATGTCACGTGACTCCCAGAGCACCAAACGTGAGTGAATTTTCGGCAAACGATAACTCTGCTTATACTTTGCGTATAGTCACACTTTATATACCAAAATGTAGCTTATGTGCTTCTCTAGTTGAACATTATTTTGGTTTTTAACATTGACGTCAGGTTTGGATAAAAAGGGTCATTATGTGTTTTCGAAGTCGAACTCTTAGCAATAAAATTCATATAAAAAAATTTCTAAGCTTTATTTATAAAAACTAAAAGATTGTTCAACTGCGCAGAGCCTAAGGCTATAATTGTGCAAAATTTTGTAGAAAAATCTTTTACCAGCATTTTATAATCGAATGCCGAAAAATTGGTTTTGTATTCACACAGCCTATATTTAAGTCTGCTGCTTCTGAAAATGGTTTCTTGTGCGATTTTTTTACACAGAACGCAATAAAATTGTTTTAATTTTTCATTACGACTAATAAAATCTACGTATCGTCTGTTTGCAAAACCTCAAAAAGCGTTGATGCACTGGCCTACTTGCTGAATTTGTGTAAAAGTCCAATAAAGGCCCGTATTCACATACTAACACCAACACTTAAAGTTAGTGTAAACCCTAACTTTAAGTGCTTCGTAGCACTAAATTTAGTGTTACGAAGCACTTAAAGTTCGTGTTTACACTAACTTTAAGTGTTAGTGTTAGTATGTGAATACGGGCCAAAATCAGTATATAAATTGTCCAATTTTTTCCAAATTTTTTGCTATGGAGATATGCACGTCAAAACATCAGAAATAGTATTTTGGGCAACTTTCCTTTAAGAATGATAGGTCATTTTGGCTGTTTTTAAAAAATACGGCCCAAATCCTTGATTCCCGGAGCGGAGCGCCCCCTTAAGGTGGCGCTCCTGAAATGTGACTTTTCAAAAAACGGCAGTTTGGGGCCAATTTTAGATACACAATGGCAGGCTGGTGTAAAAGTATGCCTAAATACAAAAAATGAAGTTGATTGATACAAATTAGCATTCACTGTAGAGCAAACGTGAGTGGAATTTCGGCTTGCGATTTCTCTTCGCAAGTAATTAGCTTTTGCCCAATCAATAGCTCATTTTGGTCGCCTCAACGCGATTGAGCGGTCGCAAAAAGTAATTTTTGATGAATATGTTTGATATATCGAAAAACACTAAAATCGCGATTTTTGAAAAGCATAAATTTGGCTAAATTTTTTAGATACTATCGATTTGCCAAAAATCAAATTTTGCGACCGCTCGAAGATTACAAGGTGCATTTATGTGCCAAATTTTAACTTTTTTTGTTGAGCCAATTTTTTAAGGCCGATTCACACGGTGCGTTTTTGCCGCTGCGATTTTGACGCAAAACGCAAGCCGCAGGGTGTCGCAAGCGAAACGCACCGTCTGAACAAGCTTTGCGGCCTTAGTGCGTCTCGCAGGTCAGTTTGCTGCGTCTTCACTGTTTCAAAAAAATGACAAAGTGCTAAGCAAAATTTGTTTAAACCAACACAAACGTAGCATCAAAACGCAATGAAATCGCAGGTCGAATTGCAGTCTGGCGTTTAAGGGGGCGCTCCGGGAATCGGGGGTTACATCAAAAATTGGCGAAAAAGTTGGCAAATGTCAAAGTTTACTATGCATATATGTAGCATGGCACAAAAGAACACTGGAGGCAAAATTTCAAATCACGTGATCATGTCACGTGACTCCCAGAGCACCAAACGTGAGTAAATTTTCGGCAAACGATAACTCTGCTTAAACTTTGCGTATAGTCACACTTTATATACCAAAATGTAGCTTATGTGCTTTTCTAGTTGAACATTATTTTGGTTTTTAACATTTATTACGGATTTGGATAAAAAATGTCATTATGTGTTTTCGAAGTCGAACTCTGAGCAATAAAATTCATATAAAAAAATTTCTAAGCTTTATCTTGAAAAACTAAAAAATTGTTCAACTGCACAGACCTAAGGCTATAATTGTGCAAAATTTTGTAGAAAAATACCTTACCAGCATTTTATAATCGAGTGCCGAAAAATTGGTTTTGTATTCACACAGCCTATAATTGAGTCTGCTTCTTCTGAAAATGGTTTCTTGTGCGATTTTTTTGCACAGAACGCAATAGAATTGTTTTAATTTTTCATTGCGACTAATAAAATCTACGTATCGTTTGTTTGGAAAACCTCAAAAAGCGTTGATGCACTGGCTTACTTGCTGAATTTGTGTAAAAGTCGAATAAAATCAGTAAATTGTCCAATTTTTTCCAAATTTTTTGCTATGGAGATATGCGCGTCAAAACATCAGAAATAGTATTTTGAGCAACTTTTCTTCAAGAAAGATAGGGCATTTTGGCTGTTTTTAAAAAATACGGCCCAAATCCTTGATTCCCGGAGCGCCCCCTTAAAACGCTGCGGCAAATTCAAGACGCAGGCATTCCGCACTAAAAACGCTGCGTCTGTTCAGACATTGCGTTTTGCTTGCGGCAAGCTGCGTTTTGCCGCAGCGGCAAAAACGCTGCGGCAAAATCGCAGTAAAATCGCAGCGTGTGAATCGGCCTTTAAGGGGGTAGTGTCGCGAAAGCAGTCGATTTTGCGCGACTATAAAACTTTTTCAGTGAAAGATAGGTCATTGTTATTTATATATTCCAAAAATATGTTTCAAGGCAAATATTTTTGCCAAGTTTCAGCAAAATTGATGCAGCATACAGTTAGCAGTGAAGCCGCAAAGTCGGAAAAATGACGTTTTGAAAACCTATTCACATTCGATATTTACTTCACAATTAAAAAACTTTTTGTTTAAATTCTTTACACAAATTATAAGCACATATGCTCTAGTTTATGCACACAAAATTTAGTGCAAATTGGTTGAGTGGTTGCGGAGCAATACCTGTTTGAACTGTGAAATTGTGCGTAAACTGTGAAGTACTCACAGCAATAATGATAAATTGTGAAAAATTTAGACACTTATTTTAAAATCAAAAGAAAAACGTACCTTCATTTTTTATTTTTCTTATTTGTGGGAAAAAGCTGTGCGTCAAAACATTACATGTACTTCACAAGCTGGCCAATCTGATATCTGCCTCGATTTTTTGAACTTTTATGTCTCTATTGTGTGATGTCTGGCTCACAAATGGTGATTGGTTCAAAATATTGGTAGATATTGGTAGTCTGGTGTCTGGCAGTATTTATTTGATACCATACGGCACTTCACTAGCTTCTCAGTGAACGTACAATTTCAAAGCAAAAAGCTCTCGTTTTGCAACCTATGAGCAAAACTGCTTTGGCGACACTACCACCTTAAAATCGCAAGCCGAAAATTTGCGTTTGTATTCACACGCACTATATTTCTGTCTCATGCAAAAAATATTGCGTTATTTCACAAAAAAATTACACCACACTCAACAAACACCAAAGATTTTAAAGTGCGTTTAACTAAAACGCAGCTGGTTGTGTTTTTCAGTCTTTCAAATTCATTACATACATGCATACGTGTACATGCATTGGCTTGTAAGGCGATTTCTGAAAAAATCTAATATTCTTGCTCAAAAAGCTCAAAAAATTTAAAATTTTTTTCATGTGATATGGGCATCAAATTAAAGGAAATTCACTTCTGAACAACTTTTGTTCTTACGAGGCATGTTTATTTTTGCGCGTTTTTAAAATAGTGGCCAAAACCCACATTTCAGGAGCGCCACCTTAAAGGCAGTCACAGGAAAAAATTTTTTCGAAAAGTGACCGAAAAATGAAGGAAAAATGGAGGAAATGCAATTTGAACCAATTTTAAAATATGTATTCCTTTAAATTTCATACTCATTTCGTGCGTTTTTTGTACATACAGTACTGTGCAAAAAAAAGTTCCCTCTTTGTCGGCGTACGACGAGCTTCGTCGTTCGCGAAAAGTGACGAACGTTGGCCGGAAAGTGACGAAGCAAAATTTTTGTGTTTATTGCATGCGGAAGTCTATTAGAGTGCCCTGAAGCTAAAAATCATGATTGACACAATTTGTCAACGTCAAATCGCTTCGTCGGCAAAAGGTGACGAACCTTCGCGAAAAGTGACGAACGTTGGCCGGAAAGTGACGAAGCAAAATTGTTGTGTTTATTGCATGCGGAAGTCTATTAGAGTGCCCTGAAGCTAAAAATCATGATTGACACAATTTGTCAACGTCAAATCGCTTCGTCGGCAAAAGGTGACGAACCTTCGCGAAAAGTGACGAACGTTGGCCGGAAAGTGACGAAGCAAATTTTTTGTGTTTATTGCATGCGGAAGTCTATTACTGACAAATCGTGTCAAACATGATTTTTAGCTTCAGGGCACTCTAATAGACTTCCGCACGCAGTAAACACAAAAATTTTGCTTCGTCACTTTCCGGCCAACGTTCGTCACTTTTCGCGAACGACGAAGCTCGTCGTACGCCGACGAAGAGGGAACTTTTTTTTGCACAGTACTGTATTTTGCCTAAACTTTTGCTTTTTTTCCTTCAACTTTCGGTTTTATTTCTACACATTTTCAGTTTAATTTTGGCTTAATTTCGGTCACATTTCCGCTAAATTTCCGCACCTTTTCTGTCATTTTTCAGCAATATTTCCTTTAAATTTCAGTCAAATTTCCGCTAAATTTCTGCAGCTTTTCTGTTATTTTTCAGCAATGTTTCATTTAATTTTCAGTCATATTTCCGCTAAATTTCTACAAGTTTTCTGTTATTTTTCACTAATGTTTCATTCATATTTCCTTCAAATTTCAGCCAAATTTCCGCAACTTTTCTATTATTTTTCAGCACTTAGTATGTGATTACGGGCCTAAGTGTTACTCACATACATTATGTACACATACACTTATGTACTGTACTTACATGTGTACACTTCGCTTAGCTGCTTCGCAATTGTTTCGGTTTTGTATTCACATTATGTTTAGTGTTTGGCTTAGTGGGGGGGGGGGGGATAGTTGGGGCTAAGCTAAGCGATTAGTTGGGGATTTGTATTGAGCTCTCTTTCATGCAAGGCTCAACATATGTGAGTGTGCGTGTACGTTTTCAAGTTTACGCTTGAGGTTGGGATTTCAGCTTAAGCTGAGGGTCAGGCTTAAGTTTTGTAATTTTGAAATTTATATGTTTACATAACATGTGATGAGCCTTGCAGAAGGAAAGCCACTTGGTCTGCTGTAGAGAAGGGTTAAGTTGACTTTGGGTGGCTTTTGCCGCCGAGGGAATGAATGGCATGCAATTTAAGGTGCATTAGTGACATTTGCCGACCAAGTTGAGCCTTGTCGGTCTTTTAATCTGTCGAAATAAAAAATGCACTTTGTTTTTCAAGTTAGTTTTTTTGCATTTCTGAGACAGCACCATCGATGTAATTTTTCTTCATGGGCCGTATTCTCAAAATTACCTGCAGCTAAAGTTAGGCAAGTCGTATTCTCAAACAATGACTAAAGCCAATGTGATAGCTCAGGTTACCCTTAATATTCGGACGAGAAAAGTGCTCTATCTTGTTTCGCAGCTAAAGTTAATGTACTGTGCAAATTTTTAACCTCAACCGTTGACGTTAACCTTGTTTTCAATTTTAACTTTACCTTTACCCACATTGTAATAAAATCCCGGTCCACAAATTTAGATTTTCCGAGGTATGTATGATATCTTGAAAATAGCATTTTCAGTGTCTTTTGGAAGTGAATGTAGGCCAAAGTTTGAATTTGAAGCCAAACTATGTGGCTAAACCCGAAATTTGAGCCTTTTGTGAGGCTCGTTTTCGCAAAATTTTCAGAAACCCGTCTTTTTGCCGTTCCAAGATACTTAAATGAAGTGTAAATAATGTTTAAAAATTTTTAGAACCAAGTCGACACACATTATATAACCCTATTCTTTTTGAAAAATTGGCCAGTCACTTGAAGCCTCCAATTTCTGGCGTATTTTTAAATAAACAAAAATACTTACATAGACCGCCGCCGTTGAAAATTAAAAAAAAAGTGAGAGACATGCCCGGAAATTTTGGGGTTAAATGCAGTAGGGGGGAGAATAGTGGATCTATTTTTTTAGTAGAGCACCTTGGGGGCAGCATTTTTGCTTCAAGAACCCATATTTCATTTTCTGGATTTTCTGAGATACGACCCCCCGAAACCTGAACCCTCAGTGAGGGACGTTTTCGCAATTTTTTCCGAAGTTCTTGTTTTTTCCGTTCTAATCGTGTCAAAATAGTGTCAGATTATTGGTTACAATTTTTTAGAATCAAAATAAAGGCTCTTTGATCGGGTTCCTGCCGAAAAATTGGCCAAATTCGCCAGAAACGTTCAATTTTTGACCAAATTCAAACGTGGCCTTAATTTAGGCTTGGCTCAGGCTTAGGCAATAAAAAATAGAAATTTTCAGAAAAAATCCTGCCAGCTTAGCCTATAGAATCCTGCCAACTAAGCCTAGACGATGCCTTAAAACATCATAACGCACTCAAAACTATCCAAAAACAAAAATTACAGCCATTTTTGGCTTCGAACTTTGGCCTACGTTCACTTCCAAAAACAGTGAAAATGCAATTTTCAAGGGGTCATAGCTCAGCAAATCCAAACTTGTGGATAGGGGTTCTATTACAAAAAATGTTTCCCTCAAGGTGCTCTACTCCAAAAAATTGGTCCACTATTCCCCCCCCCCAACTGCACTTGATCCGGATTTTGACCTTAAATTGCTGTGCCAAATTTTTGTGTTCAGGACTCATTCGTAACCGAGTACTTTGGGTGCAAAGTTTGCACTGAAATTGCAAAAACCTCACAAATGAAACTACCACTTTAAGTAGACTGCAATCAATCTCACCACTGTCGAGGCTAATGATAACGTGAGTATAAACAGCGGAAATGACCGAAGGAAATATGACCGAAAAGTGAAGGAAATATAAATGAAATATGATCGAAAAGTGAAGGAAATATGACAGAAAAGTGAAGGAAATGTGGAAGAAATATGACCGAAAAGTGAAGGAAATTCTGACCGAAAAGTGAAGGAAATATGACCGAAAAGTGAAGGAAATATGACCGAAAAGTGAAGGAAAAATATGTGCCGAAAAGTGACGGAAAGTTGGACTAAATGGAGGAAATGTGACGGAAAAATGAAGGAAATATTGCGGAAATGTTGCGGAAATGTGTCTGAAATGTGACGGAAAGTGAGAATTGTTATTGGAGGAAATTTGACGGAAATAGAGAGGAAATGTGAAGGAAATTTTTCCTTCGTTTTTCCGTCATTTTTCAGTGACATTTCGAAATTTTTTTTTCCGGTGAGTTGAGGGGGGCACAGGAAAACTTTTTCCGGAAATTTTCCGGAAATTAAAAAATTTCCGGTTTTTTTCCGGAAAATTTCCGGTTTTTTTCCGAACCGAGAAAATCCGGAAATTAATTTTTCCGGAAAATTTCTGGGTTTTTTCCGGAAAATTTCCGGGTTTTTTCCGGAAAATTTCCGGGTTTTTTCCGGAAAATTTCCGGGTTTTTTCCGGATAATTTCCGGGTTTTTTCCGGAAAATTCGGGTTTTTTCCGGATAATTTCCGGGTTTTTTCCGGAAAATTTCCGGGTTTTTTCCGGATAATTTCCGGGTTTTTTCCGGGTTTTTTCCGGAAAATTTCCGGGTTTTTTCCGGAAAATTTCCTCGTTTTTTCCAGATAATTTCCGGGTTTTTTCCGGAAATTTCCGGGTTTTCTCCGGAAAATTTCCGGGTTTTTTTCGGAAAATTTCTGGGTTTTTCAGGAAAATGTCTGGGTTTTTCTGAAAACTTCTTCGGATTTTTTAGGTGATTTTCTAATTTTGCGGTTTGCCACAGTTTCCTGATTTTTCCGGAAAACTTTTTTGTGTTTTCGTTTTCAGGTTGTATATATATACGTAGTTGTAGTTCGAATATTTGAACTTTACTTTTCAAGAGTTTGCCCAATTAAAGTTTTTTTGATGCAGTGTTTTTAGACGGGAAAATGACAATGACAAATTTACTTCAGAGAATAAGGCACGTTGATATGCACAACAGATTGCAAATCCTATGGATTTTGTTTCCAGGCCATTTTTGTTTGGTTTTCAAGGGTTACTTATAAAAATTCCTTTAAAAAAACTTGAAACATTTTCAAACGTTCGAATATTTGAACTTTACTTTTCAAGAGTTTGCCCAATTAAAGTTTTTTTGATGCAGTGTTTTTAGACGGGAAAATGACAATGACAAATTTACTTCAGAGAATAAGGCACGTTGATATGCACAACAGATTGCAAATCCTATGGATTTTGTTTCCAGGCCATTTTTGTTTGGTTTTCAAGGGTTACTTATAAAAATTCCTTTAAAAAAACTTGAAACATTTTCAAACAACAACAAACAAGAAAACCCCCATTTCTATATTTTGTCATGTAGCCCAAATTTATATTACAATGTTTCTACGGGAAACCAAAAAATATATATGTCGTAGGCCTAACCTTGCTCTAAATAAAAACTTCTCCGGTGAAAAAACCCATTTGTGGGAAAAAACCGCGGCAGCAAAGTTATATATGTATTTTTCATGCTTATTAGCAGTTCTTTTAAATTAGACCATGGGCTTTTAGGCGTATATAGGCTCTGTTTTGCTTTAACTTAGGGCTCGGAGCACTGGGTTAAGCGGAGGCTTGGTGCTAAGCCTTAAGTTTAGTATGTTGGCGAGCAAGGATTAGTCTTAGTTACTGGCATTAAGTAGAAGTCAGTTGCTAATGTGAAATCATCAAAAAGCTTAACTTTGGCAAAAATGAGCAGGTTGCATACAAAATAGAATTATCATGTATTTATTTATTTACAAAAATTTTAGTATATATACATAGTGTGTATTGTATATATAGTGGTGCGGGAAAAAAACCTTACGCGTTTTGCGAGGAAAAAACCTTAGTATTTCCTGGCCGAACCTTATGTACGACATAGGTCCTTTTTGAGTATAGGTAGAAAGCCCATCACAAACTGACTTACCACACCAATTGCTGTGCAGTTTTGAGGTCTGTAGCATTTTTTTATAAAATTTCAAAATTTTGCGTGTTGAAAAATTTCGAAGTGAAGTTTTCCAAATTTTTGACTTGTCATAATTTTTTCAAACAAACTTTTTGCCAACGCCGTTTGCATTTATCAAGAGAGTTACCTTTCCCCTTATATTGCTGAAGCTAAAAAACAGTGAAAAACGTTGTGGTTTACCTGTGACAGTTCAAAGTTTGTGCGGGAAAAAACCCTATTGCGGGAAAAAACCCTATTTTATTTGGCGATATTTTTTTGCTAAACTCACCCATTGTTGCTACAAAAGTGGGTTCGTCTGGGCTAACAACTTGCGTAGACTTCATTAAAACCGTTTATTTGGCCGCAATACGTCGTTTTTTGTCGTTTTTGCCCATACCCCGACACCCCATACGAAACCTGTTTTGGTGATGTTTCACCAAAATTGGACCTTTTTTGGAATATTTAGGCTGTAGCTGCTGCGTACCACTTCAATCCAAGAATTCTAGACGCGGGCGGTGTTTGTCCTCCATTTCTGACGTATATAATAGGCGCAAAAATTTATTTTTAATGCTTGTAAATATTGAAAAAATGCATATTTCGGCAGAAGTCATTTGTGCCAAAAATGGTCGATTTTTGAAAAATTATTGTGAGTCACATGGGTGTCGGAAAAACGGTTTTTTATTCCATATTGCAGCCTAAGAGTTGTAGAACACGATGAGTTTATACGTAGATTGAGTTTATACTCACTGCTAATAGAACAACCGAAAAAAGTGATAGGGTTTTTTCCCCGCATTAGGTTTTTTTTCCCCGAAGGTTTCGACTTTCGAGGCTTATTACTCAGAAACGTGAGTAGTTAGAATCCATTTTAATAGTGCAACAGTTAGAGGAAAGATGGCCGTTATAACAGCCGCGAGCACTAATGGATCCGATTTATGTGGAGCACAGGACGACCCGAAAAGTTGAAAATATGGTTTTTCCCCGCACCACTATAGTTGACTATGCCATATGCGAACCTGGTGTCGGAAAACAGCTACACCCCGTGACAAGAGATGCTTGTAAAAATTTTGTTGGCCCTTGTAAAATGAGCCATATTTTGGGTGACCGGGAAATTATCCGGAAATTTTCCTGAAAAAATTCGGACATTTCCCGGAAAAAAACCCGGAAATTATTTTGAGAAATTTCCGGAAAAAACCCGAAAATTATCCCGAAAAAGCCCGGAAATTTTCCGGAAAAAACCCGGAAATTATCCGGTAAAAACCCGGAAATTATCCGGAAAAAACCCGGAAATTTTCCGGAAAAAACCCGGAAATTTTCCGGAAAAAACCCGCAACTTATCCGGAAAATTTCCGGAAAAAGCCCGGAAATTATCCCGAAAAAGCCCGGAAATTTTCCGGAAAAAACCCGGAAATTTTCCGGAAAAAACCCGGAAAGTATCCGGAAAGAACCCGGAAATTTCCCGGAAAAAACCCGGAAAATTTCCGGAAAAAACCCGGAAATTATCCGGAAAAAACCTGGAAATTTTCCGAAAAAAACCCGGAAATTTTCCGGAAAGTGAGACTGGGAATCGGAAATTTTCCGGAAAATTGCCGGAAATTTTCCGGAAAAAACCCGGAAATTTTCCGGAAAAAACCCGGAAATTATCCGGAAAAAACCCGGAAATTTTCCGGAAAAAACCCGGAAATTTTCCGGAAAAAACCCGCAAATTATCCGGAAAAAACCCGGAAATTATCCGGAAAAAGCCCGGAAAAAACCTGGAAATTTTCCGGAAAAAACCCAAAAATTATCCCGAAAAAGCCCGGAAATTTTCCGGAAAAAACCCGGAAATTTTCCGGAAAAAACCCGGAAATTTTCCGGAAAAAACCCGGAAATTTTCCGGAAAAAACCCGGAAATTTTCCGAAAAAAACCCGGAAATTTTCCGGAAAAAACCCGGAAATTATCCGGAAAATTTCCGGAAAAAACCCGGAAATTATCCGGAAAAAGCCCGGAAAAAACCTGGAAATTTTCCGGAAAAAACCCGGAAATTTTCCAGAAAAAACCCGGAAATTATGCGGAAAGAACCCGGAAATTTTCCGGAAAGAACCCGGAAATTTTCCGGAAAGAACCCGGAAATTTTCCGGAAAAAACCCGGAAATTATCCGGAAAATTTCCGGAAAAAACCCGGAAATTATTCGGAAAAAGCCCGGAAAAAACCCGGAAATTATCCGGAAAAAACCCGAAAAAGCCCGGAAATTTTCCGGAAAAAACCCGGAAATTTTCCGGAAAAAACCCAGAAATTATCCGGAAAAAACCCGGAAATTATCCGGAAAATTTCCGGAAAAAACCCGGAAATTATCCGGAAAAGCTCGGAAAGAAACCTG
Organism: Trissonchulus sp. WLG1_4; assembly: GCA_030248245.1. Lineage (NCBI taxonomy): Eukaryota > Metazoa > Nematoda > Enoplea > Enoplida > Ironidae > Trissonchulus > Trissonchulus sp. WLG1_4. The sequence continues at coordinate 12,464 of JASANF010002898.1, read as the reverse complement.
GAAATTTTCAGGAAAAAACCCGGAAATTTTCCGGAAAAAACTCGGAAATTTTTCGGAAATTATCCGGCAGCAGTTTGGCGTTGACCGGAAAATATCCGGAAAAAGTCCGGAAAGTGAGACTGGGAATCGGAAATTTTCCGGAAAATTGCCGGAAATTTTCCGGAAAAAACCCGAAAAAAACCGGAAATTTTCCGGAAAATTTCCGGAAATTCGGCAGGGCACAAAAGAAAAAATCCGGAAAAAACCCGGAAATTTACCGGAAATTTTTTTTCCGGAAAATTTCCGGAAATTTTCCGGAAACAGTTTTCCTGTGGGGGGGATAATGGACCTATTTTTTTTAGTAGAGCACCTTGGGAAAAAGATTTTTGCTTCAAGAACCCCTATTTCATTTTCATTCCTAGTCATTTCTGCCAAAAAGGGTCGATTTTTTGAAGAATCATTGTGAGTCACATGGGTGTCGGAGAACCGGTTTTTTAGTCAATGCTGCAGCCTAAGAGTTGTAGAACACGATGAAATCGTGTTTATACTCACTGCTAATAGAACAACCAAAAAAACTGATAGGGTTTTTTCCCCGCATTAGGGTTTTTTCCCTGAGGTTTCGAGACTTATATACTACTCAGAAACGTGAGTAGTTCGAGTCCATTTTATTAGTGCAACACTGCAACAGTTAGGCGAAAGATGGCCGTTATAACAGCCGCGAGCATTATTGGATCCGATTTATGTGGAGCACAGGACGACCCGAAAAGTTGAAAATAGGGTTTTTTGCCGCACCACTATACTAATACTACGATTGTTTTTCTTGTAGCCAGTTTCGTTGGTCGATGCGCTGGGGACAAAGGGACCACGATGCCATCGTCCAAAACGATGCAGCGTTACGTGGACAAATACGCAGCCTTATTTCAAACTGTTCAACGACTGTTTTCCGAAACCAAGTTGTGCCTTGATGAAGTGGACTATAATGAGCATCTTGATAAAGGTAGAAGGAAGGCAAATATAACCTCTTTGTAGCTATGGTCGATGCTCGTTCGTCATGTTTTTTTAATAAAATAATTCTCTAAGGCCGTGTTTACATTGAGCTTTTTTTCAGCTGCTCGAGCAGCTGAAAAAAGCTGCAGCTTTTTTTCAGCTGCTCGAGCAGCTGGAAAAAAGCTGGAGCAGCTGGAAAAAAGCTGGAGCAGCTGAAAAAATGCGGATAAGTATGGCGGTCACTATAGACTAGCTGCTCCGTTGTCATGACAACGCTGCAGTTCCAGCTTTTTTTCAGCTGCTCCAGCTTTTTTCCAGCTGCTCCAGTTTTTTTTCAGCTGCTCGAGCAGCTGAAAAAAAGCCGGAAATGGCGAAAAAAAGCTGCAGCTTTTTTCAGCTGCTCAAGCAGCTGAAAAAAAGCTCAATGTAAACACGGCCTAAGGCCGGATTCACACTTAGCACTGTGCAGAAGCACAACGCCTAGACGTTCTCATTCTCAGTGCACAAGCGCAGCCAATCACATTCAAGGCTGACTTATATAAATACATTCTGTTCTTATGCACGCATCTTACATTATGACTTTTGCTCTGTGTGTGTATCAAGAAAAAATATTTACTTATTTCAGATTTGTTGCAAGGAACAGTGTTAGATGAGAATAACTGCAAAAATTTAAAAAGTCGACTTGATTTGCTTCCACGATTTGTGATTCTTGGGTCTTGTCGATTCGCCAAGGCTGACATTGCCAACGAGTTGTTATGTCAGAGTATTTTGCCAGCGTATTCTCCTGATGGTGAGCTCAAGTTTTTTGTGCCATTGTTTATTTCGTCTACAATTGTCATTCTTCTTGGGAATAAGACGACTCGGAATTCTCTTATTTATTTCCCATGCTTTTTAACGTTATTGTGCTTTTGTGTCTATTTAGTCCTGCTAAAAATTGCTAAAATTCAAAAATTGTGTGAAAATCTATTTCCAAATGGAATATAGTTTATTTTATTCGTAGTGTAGGAACGTCATGTTGAAGCTGGCTTTTAACTTCGTTCAGTCAGGAAAATTGTGAGGAGGGTCTCTCTTCAGTCCATGTGAGAGTGTTATCATGCAAACGTGCATTTTCGCATTCGACACTTGAGAAATGGGAATTAATGATGTATTTTATACTATTGTTTTCTAAATTAAGCCAAAACTCGTTATATTAAGCGTTGCTTTTTAGCCAGAAAAAAGTGTCAAAGTTCGTATACTGAGGGAATGAAAGGTGTGTACGTATGTCAACTACTCAACTGTCAAGATATTTGTTGCTAAACTGTTAATTGTGTGTTTGTTACTACAGAACACGGAAGCGACTTGGAGTGGCGATCAATTCGGATTAAATATTCTGAATGTGGAATACCATCTGATTTGAGTTCGTTTGAAAGCATGGAGGTTGGCGCCAGTCCGCTTTTTCCGTGAGCATATTATTTTTGTTCATTGAGTATGAGTTAGACTTGATGTCGACTGTAAATAAATTATACAGCAGTAAAATAATGTATATAAATTATTAAATTATGCTGTAAAATATATTATAAGTTCTCAAGATAATAGTTTCAAAACAAAATACTATAATATATGTATTGAACGTACGGACGTATTAGAAAACTGGGGAGCCATCGTAAGAAAATTTTTCACAATTTCACAGCACTGTAGATCATAGAATGTATATAGATGTAATTCTGTGGTTTTAAACGCCTCTGGCGTATGACTTTTTTGCATATGCAGTCATTTACGCAGTTACCCCTAAATTTAAGCAGTTTAACAAAGAATACGCAAAATTTGATTCTTATTGCTGTTGTCTCAGCCCTATCATATTTTGTGTTAGATGCAGTCGTGTTAAGGTGGTAGTAACGTTTTCGACAGTTTTGCAGGAGTAACATTTGACAACTTACGATTAATTTTCAATCAATAATTTATAGTACGCATATTAATTTAGGAAACTATAATTTATTATGAGACAAATGCTTGCTAAAATAGCTTGAAACAATCATTTTTAATTTTCACAGAAAATATTTTTCAGCCAGTTACAACAATTTTTCGTAAATTTTATGTTTAGCTAAGCCAAAGTAGTAGCTAGTCAAAACGGCCGTTTATTGAAAAAAAGAAAAAACTGACACACGGGGATGTCAAAAACCTTTAATTTAGATGCCAAAACTTATCCTTGCGCTTTTTTCTTTTTTGAGATTACGTCACATTTATGTAACATTTCTTTTTGAACTAAAGTACATTACACAAAAGTCCGCAAAACTTGAAGACTACTAGAAGGATTTTTTTCAAAATTTGGGATAAATTGGCACACATGTGTCTACTTTATACTAAAATTTCAAAAATTTTGTTTGCTTAAATCTTGCGTTACATCAATTTCATTCTGAGAAATCTGTGAAAATGTACTTCCGTGGACTAAATCTCAAGTCTTGATGTTCCAATCTTTTCATGCGTTATTTTACATGTTTTTTAGACAATTTCTGATGTGTCATTTTTTTATTTGTATTAATTTAGCCTATTTTGTGAAAAAATTAGATTCAAAAATTCGTATATTTAGAAAAAAAAATCGAAAAAATTCAAAATTAAAGGTCCGTAACTTCTTTTCTGCATCATATAAATGCACCAGACTTAGCATTAAAATTTACCCTGTTATTGGCTATGTTGGTGTAAAGAATGAAATTAGTAGGAGTTACACTGTCAATTTTAAAAGCAAAACAAGCAAAATGCCAAAGTTCACGACATTTGACTACTTTGACAGTGTCTGCTGACTAGCTTGTGACACATTTAAGCTAGATAATGTGCATAAATGTAGTTTCAGTCAAGTTCTTTAAAGACAGCTATTAAATTCATTGAGTCAATCAAAAGTTATAGCACGTTATAAAAACTGTCGAAAACGTATATAACTGCCGCCTTAAATGCCCATGAACTATTGGTTAGCATAAGATTCATTTTTTGGTTTTGCGTATATCAGTTATTCGTAAATACAAACTGAAATGAACTGTTTTAGATATGTCTCGATTCGAAGTGTTCTTCGCAGTGAAACGGTGGATCCGGACCAGCAGGGCCTGAGCAGTCGTCGTGTGTCGGCCGTCGAGGCTGCTTCCGATTGGCTGGAGATCAGTCTGAATCACGAGCTGCTGCGTAGCGGCGCAGATATTGTGGTCCCGGAAACGAGGAGCAGTTTCAGCAGTGTGGTCACCATGATTACGCAAGGAGTGTTGCCTGTGCTGATTTACGTCCTGGGGGCCACTTTGACTGAACAGGTCTGTGCGGTTGAAGTGTTTATAGGTGGAAGTTCAGTCGTTGGAAAATGGAATGCCTTAGCCAACAGGCGGGCCCTAGTAAACGAACACTACACTACTGCATACTTTAGAAATAGAGCACGCTTCGCTGGGGTTGGTGGGTTAATCATTTATTACACCTATGTTAAAAGTCCCGTCTGTAGACGGAATAGAAACCTTGTGGCTGGGGTGGGCGACACGGTTATTATAGGCCCTTCGTGACCCTCTATCTTGTGGTCCCCCACAGTCAGGCACATAATATGCGAAGAATACTTAATCGTGGTACTACTTAAAGCATGCTGTTTCGCCGCTTGGCAGTTATCTTGACCTTAAGAAAGTTGAGTGCGGTTTGTGTAGTTTTCTGACTTTTCTGTAACTGTGAGGGCGGTAAAAAAATATTGCATACCTGTCTAGTACTATGTTAACCCAAGGCTTGTACTTGGTGCTTTACATTGGTGCATCTCGGATCTAACCGCAGTGTATTATAGACCTTCAACTACGAGTTTTAGTAATCAAGTAGGTTTTAATGTCTGACCTAACAATGCTGGACTCAAAAAGACACGAAAAGAAACACGCGATTTCACTACGAAATTGGAAGCATCGAGTATACTGCGAGTAGTCACAAAAATCACGCACCTTTTTTGGTCTCAGGGTTTGGCAATTTCTGGTTAGTCTTTAATCTTAGTTTGATCTGTTTGTTTTTGTTTCAGGACACCGACGACTTGGCCGAGCTGCGTCAGCTGTTGCCCGCCTACCCGGTGCTGTTTGTTCGCTGTTGTCGTTATTCGCACTGTGATTTGCCCGAGTCTGATCGCTACGCTCGGTCGGCCAGTAACAGTCGTTCCAATTCTCCGGAAGGCGCGGCTGCTGCCGCTACAGCTGCAGCTGCAGATGACTCACTGGCATCGTGTAGTGCGCCAATATCACGAGTGACCGCATCTAATGACCCTTGCATGCGATATCTGGGATATCTGGGTTTCCTGAAAGTGAACGATTCTAGCTGGACTGGTGTGTTTACTTTTACTAGTCAAGTTTGTTTAAAGTTATTGTTTTTAAGTAAATTTTTCAATTAGTTAGTTAGTTAGTTAGTTTAAACTCTAGGAGGTCAACTACACTTCTAAGTTCCAACTCAGTAGGGCTTGGTATGAACAAACCGGCACAACCTTCTTATTTATGTATCTACCGTTTGAATTTGCGTAAATTTTAGGCTTAATCAATGACATGATCTAGATTTTTTATCGTCAATACAGAGTAAATTTTTAATTATTTTTTAATTTTTTGAGCTACGTTGTACCTTGCTGAGCTCAAAGAGTGGTTATTCCTACGTTCAATTTTCATAGCTGTCGGTTTAATGGTATTGGTGCGAAACATGTTTATTTGTAATTGATAAATGCAAGTTTCCTGGTAATTTCAAGAATGCTATACCGCTCAGTGTTCGTTGTTGACCAGCATTATATCCATTCATCAATACGTACAACCATACCTGGGCAATGTACATGGCAGAGTGCATATTCTAAATAGGTATATGTATAAGGTCTACCCCTGTAGTGACAAGTTCTCTCCTAGGTGACATGATCTGCGAAAGCTTGTTTCTTCTTAAGACCCACTACTGGCCTCAACTTGTTACTGTTATTGTTTTAGGAGGTTTACTGCGATCCATCATTCCCAAACGTCGTACATTGCCGCAACAAGTAAGCAGTGCAGAAGGCGAGGGCTCGGTGGTCGACAGTGCTGCAGCCAGTTTCCAGCATACCATCATGTGTCCAGAGGATTTGTCCAGTCTGCGCAGTTTCTACATTCAGCAGAAGCGCGACTTTCATCCCGGAATCTCAACCTTCTTTCGCCAACTGATACTGGCCCATTTTGCCAGTCTGTCGGATCGGGTCTATTTGATGCACGAGAAACTACTGAATGCCTTCATTATGACGGCCTTCGATATGGCTAGAGATCAACTGGTGACGCCGAAACGACTGACGTTTGCACGGCAACAAGAGGCACAGCTGTACCAGCAGTTGGTCGCGGCCGCCGACGAACAACACGATCTGGTGAAACATCTGATTCAGACCACTGTGGATGACATGCGATCGAATCTCATTTATGAAGCGGGATTGTTGAGTTAGTTTAGTTGGATTATTTTTGATTCGGCTCGGTTAGCGTTAGTGATTTCAGGACATTAATAATTGAATGGTCACTGGAGTTATGGTTCTTATTTAGGAAAAGTGTATATAATTAACGTTGTAGAATGTTAACGTTTCTTGTTTATTGAGGATTGCTTATTTGAACCGTTGCTCTGAATACAAGAGTGAATTTGTCTTCGTTTAATACGAGTCGCGTCCCTTCTCTTGCAGGGGAAAGTAGATTGACCATACATGTACACGGCACTTAATTGCGAGATGCACTTATGCCAAAGAGTTGCAGGGGTCTGGGGGCGGTAGCCCCCAGAAAAAAATTCGGGAAATTTTTGATTTTCAGGCCAAATTTGGTCAATTGGAGACGTATCAGAAATTTTTTCCGGTCGGACCATAAAAACCAAAGGGGGGACCCTTGTGTAAAATTTCAGTCGGAAAAAATTTCGGGGGGGGGGGAATTCCCCCCATTCCCCCCCCTGGCTACGCCCCTACATGGCGGCATGGCGCACTCAAAATTTTTGAAAGCGGTGTGATTTGCCACAAAGGCTGTTTTTTAGCATATTATTATCAGCTGTTTTCTTGTAACAACATAGATAGATATGTTATAAATACATAGCCGATGCAAGCGATATATACATACGTATCAAGTTGTGCTGTATTACGCAATAACACATTTGTTAAATTTGAACCATTTACACAAAATATTAGAATATTGTTATGTCATAACCAGAAAAAATGGCTGTAAAATGTGTAGTTTGTGTGTGTGTGTGTGTGAGAGATTTGTGTTAGTTTCACGTAATGCATAAGGATTTATAAAGGCAACAACGTACATAGGTATATATGTTACGGTTAGAGCTAGGGTGAGACGTACTCTAACCAAGCGCTTTGGTTAGAGCTAGTCATTACACATAGACCTCAATATAGGCGGAGCCTTGAAGGTTCAACGCTGACCAATTAAAACAAAGGCATTAAACTTAAACAAAGGTCTGCCATTGACTTTGTCAAAGATGACCTTTGTATACTGTAAGTCCCTTCAAGTCAGTGTCCAAATTGTACAAAGTTATATACTGATAGATAGATAGATAGTTTATTGCACCAGACAATGTAGAAATACACAACAACGCAAACGTAGCGCAAACAACAAAATACTGGATCAACTACACACAAAAAAAATACGAAAAAAGCTATGGAAAATTAAATAAAGACGTACTGGTTGCAGGCACGGGCTGGGCCGATTATCCGGCTACTAGAGCCCTGCCTTTTAGATATGAAGATAAATCAATACTACGGAGTTGATTTTTAAACGATGATAGGGAAGATGCATTTACCACTTTCTCAGGTAATGCGTTCCAAATGGGCACCACACGGTTTGCAAAAAAATATTTTCGTAAATCAAGCCTAGATCTAGTGATAAATAGCTTTTTGCTGTGACCTCTGGTAATACTGGAATTCTGTTGCAAAATAAAAAACTCGTGAATATTCAAGCTGACATAGCCATAAAACATTTTATAAACTGCTTCAAGATCCCTGTACATTCTTCTAAGCTCGAGTGATTCCATCTTTAGTTTGGCTAGCCGATCAACCTAGGATAAATTTCCTAGACCCGGAAGTCGACGTGTGAAATTTCGTTGAACTTTTTCTATTAGACCGATGTCTTTTAAGAAGTGTGCGTTCCATACTTCGCTGGCATACTCGAGTTTGCTACGACAAAAACTATTGTAGACATTAATTAAAAAGGCCGGCGAGCGGCAACGAAACGCTCGAAAAATTGAGTTTATGATTTTAAAACCTTTAGCAGCTAAAATTTGGCAATGTGCAGAAAAGTGTAAATTATCGCTAAAAGTTACACCAAGATCACAAATAGAAGCAACTTGCACAAGTGCAGTGTCGGCTAATTTGTAAATGTTACGGTGATTTTCGTGACCAAGATGCATGATAGAACATTTTTCAAGAGCTAAGTTTAAGGTGGTAGTTGCGTTTTCGAGGATTTTGTGATTTCTATGTAAACTTTGCGCCACCAGTACTCAAGTTATAATTGACGCCTGAGCATAAATTTTTGGGACAATACTGTAAAGGTCAAAATCCCCAGGCATGTCTCTCACTTTTTCGAAATTTCACCTGTGGACATTTTTAGAGGGTTTTAATTACAAGAAAATATCTTAAATTTTCGCTGCGTTTGCTTATCAGCTATTTTCTCAGTAAATTGACTAGTTATTAAAAAAGTGGGGAACATGCCTGGGGATTTTAAACGTGTCAAAAACCTTACCAACTTTCAGCCCCAACAGGTAATCGTATGATTCAGAGCTGTGGCGCAAACTTTTTGTAAAAAATTGTAATATTTTGGAAAGGACCTTTTTTTAGTCGCTTATACTGAAAACAAAATCACAGGTTAAATTTCAATGCATGGCATACATTTAGAAAAGATATTGTTCTACCTCATGCAAAAAAAAGCTTGCGATTTGAATTTGTAAACGCTGAGCTATAGCTTTTCAAAAAAACACCTAAAAACGCAATTACCCCTTTAACTGCATTTTCTGTGCCCACTTTTGAATATTAGACAAGTCTTGCTGAAAGAAGCTGTTAGTTTTAGAACTTTTTATGTACAGTTTGGCATCATCAGCGTACAATTTTAAAGTTGAATGATAAACTACAATTTCAAGATCAAGGTACTGTATAGTTACCACGCCATATGGCCGCTGGTGAGGAATTTTATAATCAGTTATATATATATGTGGATTGAGTGTCAAAAAAGGATAATTTTGTTTTTTTTACTAAAGCTAAGCATGCCCAGTTTCTTGATGAAGTTCAGGCTGCTAAAGCTAAACAGGCTTACAAAGCAATATTAGGCGTTTTGAAAAGGTGTTACGTGCGGAGCGAAATTATGCCGACGACACCGCAATTTTTGGAATATGGAAAGTGTGCGTCAAATATTTCGCTTCAAAAAGCCCCAAATCAGTCTTTGTACGGCGGTCAGGGACACGTAAAATGTAATTGCAAGACGGGGTGCCAAACTAATCGCTGTGCTTGCAAAGAAAAACGTGTTCTATGCAATTCAAAAAGCCAGAATTCTCTTTCCTGCTGCAACAAATTATTTTATATTTTTCCTAATTTTATCCTGTTGTAAATAGACTGAACTGTCAAGTTATTCGCATGTTAATTGATTCTTCTTCTTATTCTGAATGCAAGTAAATTTGTCAAGTCTAAGCGTTTGCCAATTTCGCAGTAATACTGTAGAAGGGCCCATCTGATTGGCTAGTCTTGAACTCCAACCGTCAATCATAATTATGTGTAAACAGAAAGTTATACCAGCTCTAACCAAAGCGCTTGGTTAGAGTAGGTCTCACCCTAGCTCTAACCGGACTACCAGCTCTAACCGTAACATATATAATATGACATATTTTTGTTGAGGGGGGGCATTTGGTTCGGAGACTTCATTTCGAGGGGTGCCCCCCCCTGCTATAGCCCCTAAAAGTGGTTTTCAATGTGACTTGGGTGCGCCGTTTCATGGAGCATGGGGGGGGGGAGCTTACCCATCGCGCCGCGCCAACAAAAATTTTTGCCTAAAAATTTACCAGGTGGTTAGTGAAAAATACCATTCTACCCATAATTTTCGGCTTAAACCAAAAGGAAACTGTCAGTACATCTCGCGCAATTATTTGTTTTGGAACTTGTTAAAAAATCAAATTTTATCTGTTCAGTGTTCATCTTTGGCCGCTGTGATAAAATTTATAATGACTTTTTGTCCTAGTTTGGTCCTGCAGGTAGGCGTCTGTTTTCATAATGTTTTAGCTGACCTAGTGATAAAAGTTGTTGTTACGTTAGCACTGTGTACGTACTGTATATAATTTTGCTGATACATTCTGATAAGCTACGTACGTATGTATAACAGTATAACACATATTCATGCACCAACAGAAACCGCAACTAGCTAAATTGCTGCTGGGTGATAACGCTTTAAGTAGAACTTACTGTAGTTTGATTATGAAATGCCGACAAGTTTTTTCAGCGGAAAGTTTTTAACCAAGAAGTCAGTTTACCGGATGAGTAAAAAACGGTCTGACTGAAGTCTAAACATTGTGATCAACTCAACTTATGATTAAACTTTTGAAATATGCCTACTTACGTGCAAACGGCTGGTCTTATGTAGTGACTATCTATGTACAGTCTAGCTAGATCTCACCTGATTTTGAAGTGATGACATGAAGAGTCAGGGTTGTGTCAACTCTTTTACTCGTGTATATAAGCTGTATAAAACTAATATTACAGCGCACAACAGTGATATAGTAATTTTTAGTTTCGAATAATAGAGTAAGCCGCACAGCAAGTACACGTAGTTGTGGAGCACTATGTACTTCCGGGTTACCTCAGGGGTGGACGCGGGTCGTGGGTACCCGCGAATACCCGCGGGTTGGGTTGGGTTGGGTCGGAAAATTAGAGCCGTGGGTCGACCCGCGGGTACCCACTCCAGGCCGCGCGGGTCGAAAAAATATTTTCCGACCCGCGTAAACTGGAACCTGAAGAAATTGTTGACAAGGGTCCCCCCTTGGTTTTTATAGTCCTGCCAAAAAAGTTTATGATACGTCTCCAATTGACAAAATTTGGCCTAATAATTAAAAAATTCTAAAAAATTTTTGCTGGGGGCTGCCGCCCCCAGACCCCTGCAAACACTATGGTTTACCATTCCTTGTTGTTAACTTTCATGAAAGCTTATAAATATGCTTGTATAATATACTGTTTGATATGAAATTCCCATCCTTTGTACTTAATTTACCTGTCGGAAAAATTTTTCGATTACGTCTCCAGTTGACAAAATTTGTCCAAAAAATAGAAAAAACTCCATTTTTCTGGGGGCTGCCGCCCCTAGACCCCCGCAACAGTTAGTTTATTTACTTTAAACGACCAAATTTACATTTTGTTATGTAAGCGCCTTCGCCAATAAGTGTAAAAATAATTGGATTCTGGGGGCTGGGCTCAGACCCCGCAATAGTGAGTTAAATTAAGTCAGCAAGGACAAGGTACGACCCCACCTTTTCAAAATCCTGGCTACACGCCCCTGTATAATGTACGTTATGGTTATAGAGTGGTGGGTCAAAGTGGGTCGCGGGTCGGGTTTTACGGCGCGGGTTGGGTCGCGGGTTACCCACGAGTGTCGAGCCGTGGGTTGGGTTGGGTCGCGGGTCGAAAATTTCGACCCGCGTCCACCCCTGGGTTACCTGCAGTGGAGTCCTACTACATATTATGCAGACCATACATGTAGTTGGGGGGATGGAGGGGGGGGAAAGAACCCCCCAAATTCGGTCCCGCTAGGGGGAAACGAGGGGGACGAGTGTCCCGGTGGGAGTAAAATTGTGGCCAAAATTTGAAAAAATCGACATTTTTTGTGAACTTGAAGCAATTTTTACAGAAATTTTCGCCAAAAATTGTCAAAATCGGTGTTTTTTGGTAAAAAAGTTAAAAATTGCGTCATTATTGGGAGGGGGGTCAAAAATGAGTTGACGCAGGGGAGGGTATATCCCTCCAAGGGGGGGAGGGGTGGAGTACCCGAAATTTCAGTGCTGTGACATGTATGATGTAGACAGTTCTATCGTAACCGTATTGGACTGTTTCCACCGTCTGTGAACCGTCTTAATTGTATTAGCGATTGAACAGTCTGAGCCGTGGGATTGGTGTAAGCGATAGAATTACGGTAATTGCAAAAACATTCGTGCCGATCGGCCACCTAACTGTCTCAAAACTGATTTGCAACCGCTTTGATATCTGTTAGTTTAAGAACTCTGATTCGCTAACGCGTGCTTCGCTGAGCCAGAAGGGTTTTAGCGCTGGACTGCCAATAAGTGCAAGTTAATCGAGCTAGACAAGTTAATCGAGCAATAAAATATCAAGTTAGCAAGCTTGAATACTTGCATACGTGTCTAGACATATCATCCATACATGTGCCATGTACGCGTGCGGGGATGACTGACTGGGGTCCCTCCGTAGCCATAACCGAGAGGTTCAATCCAGGGGCAAAATTAGGTAACAATATTTCACTTTATTTCAAGAAAATTTCACAAACTGTTGCAAAACTTAGAATATGATC
>JASANF010002896.1:0-13178 GCA_030248245.1 Trissonchulus sp. WLG1_4 | reverse complement strand
TCCAAATCACTGTAGAAGTCACTTGCCCACTATTTTTTCAATTACGGACAAAAGAATAAAAATGCCAAAATTCGATCAAAAATTGTGCTTTGAGAGTGAATTTTGTTTTCCGAATATGTCTTTCTGAGTACTACACTTGTCCAAGTCACTGTAGAAGTTACTTGCCCACTATTTTTTTAGTTACGGACAAAAGATCAAAAATGCCAAAATTCGATCGAAAATTGTGTTTTGAGAGTTTGTTTTGTTTTTCAAACATGTCTTTCTGAGTACTACACTTGTCCAAGTCACTGTAGAAGTCACTTGCCCACTATTTTTTCAGTTACGGACAAAAGATCAAAAATGCCAAAATTCGATCAAAAATTGTGTTTTGAGAGTTAATTTTGTACTCCGAATATGTCTTTCTGAGTACTATACTTGTCCAAGTCACTGTAGAAGTCACTTGCCCACTATTTTTTTAGTTACGGACAAAAGATCAAAAATGCCAAAATTCGATCGAAAATTGTGTTTTGAGAGTTTGTTTTATTTTTCAAACATGTCTTTCTGAGTACTACACTTGTCCAAGTCACTGTAAAAGTCACTTGACCACTATTTTTTCAGTTACGGACAAAAGATAAAAAATGCCAAAATTCGATCGAAAATTGTGTTTTGAGAGTTTGTTTTGTTTTTCAAACATGTCTTTCTGAGTACTACACTTGTCCAAATCACTGTAGAAGTCACTTGCCCACTATTTTTTCAGTTACGGACAAAAGATCAAAAATGCCAAAATTCGATCAAAAATTGTGTTTTGAGAGTTAATTTTGTTCTGCGAATATGTCTTTCTGAGTACTACACTTGTCCAAGTCACTGTAGAAGTCACTTGCCCACTATTTTTTCAGTTACAGACAAAAGATCAAAAATGCCAAAATTCGATCAAAAATTGTTTTTTGAGAGTTAATTTTGTTCTGCGTAAATGTCTTTCTGAGTACTACACTTGTCCAAGTCACTATAGAAGTCACTTGCCCACTATTTTTTCAGTTACGGACAAAAGATCAAAAATGCCAAAATTCAAATTCGATCAAAAATTGTGCTTTGAGAGTGAATTTTGTTTTCCGAATATGTCTTTCTGAGTACTACACTTGTCCAAGTCACTGTAGAAGTCACTTGCCCACTATTTTTTCAGTTACGGACAAAAGAACAAAAATGCCAAAATTCGATCAAAAATTGTGTTTTGAGAATCAATTTTATACTCCGAGTATGTCTTTCTGAGTACTACACTTGTCCAAGTCACTGTAGAAGTCACTTGCCCACTATTTTTTCAGTTACGGACAAAAGATAAAAAATGCCAAAATTCGATCGAAAATTGTGTTTTGAGAGTTTGTTTTGTTTTTCAAACATGACGCAGCAAACTGACCTGCGAGACGCACTAAGTCCGCAAAGCTTGTTCAGACGGTGCGTTTCGCTTGCGACACCCTGCGGCTTGCGTTTTGCGTCAGAATCGAAGCGGCAAAAACGCACCGTGTGAATCGGCCTTAACAAAGAAAAGTAAGCCACAGAGATGCAGCGGTCTGGGGGGCGGTAGCCTCCAGGAAATATAGTCGAGAATTTTTTATTTTTAGGCCAAATTGGACAACTAGAGACGTATCGGAAATTTTTTTGGGCAAGCCACAGAAACCAACGACTGGACTTTACGAATTCACCCCTACTGCGTCAAAATTGTTTCACAGTTTTACGAAATGATTGGAAAACTTTTTACCCCAATTTTTGCGAATTTGCGAAAAAATATGAGCTCAGCAACATAAACAAACATAAAGACACATATGCCTAAGTTGCGAAGCTGATGATAATATTGGTTGTTCACTGTTTAAAATACAAAATCAAACAAAGCAAAGTTGCAGTTGCAGTTAAAGTTGCAGTTGCACTGTTAAAGTTGCAGTTAAACAAAGCCGAACAGTTGCAGGGGGTGAAGGCGGCAGCCCTCTGGAAAATTTTTCAGTTTTTAGGCCGAGTTTAGTCAACTGGGGAAGTATATATCAGAAATTTTTCGACAGAGAAATTAAAACAAAAGATGGGAACCTCGAGTAGGAGACAGTGTATATATTACACAAGTGGGTGCAACCAAATTTCATCTAAACAACCAAATTTCATCAATTTGCGGCCATTTTTCTTATGCGGCTCCAAAAAATTTTCTTTTGCTCCGGGCAAAAAGGGGGATATGTGTCCCCTATGTAGGTGCAGATTCGGTTGGGGGGGGAACTCAAACTAACATTTTTTCAACGTAACAACATGTTTTTATAGGTTTTCGCATGCGCTGAGTTCATTTTTGGCAGTTTGCAAGCGAAAAAACGTAGATTTTTAGCTTTTTCTGAAAATTCAAATTTTGTCGAAAATCTTATTTTTTTTGTCATATTGGGGCTAATTTTCGCAAAATAACACCTGCTCGCTCATTATATCAGTCTGAAATTTTATGAGCATATGTTAACACATAATAATATATTTTATTCAGCTTTATTTGCTACATATCTTGCTCATTCTGGCCAAAAAATGTTAATTTTTTAATTATAAAATTGGCGAAATGAACTTAATTAAAATGAGCTTAAAATTCAAAATTTTATAATTTTTTGCGCAGCAGATGGCTATCAAACATTTTCCCCCACAAAAATATAACATTTAAGGCACAAATACGGCGTTACAATAAATTTTAATGCTAATAAATCCTAGTTCAAAGCTTCGCTAATGCTCAGAGCCAAGCTCACGCCTACGGGCAATTTCGGTTTTAAGGTTCAGCTTTATTCATTATTCCACAGTAGCAAATGTCCTTTTATTTGATGCAGGAAACTAAGAATAATTTTTTGCTCACCCACAACTGAGTTTATTGTGAGCACTAAGCCTCAGCCTAAGCACTAAGCCAAAGCCTGAGCTCTGCGTCTAAGCGCTAACGCAAGCCGCAGGGTGTCGCAAGCAAAACGCACCGTCTGAACAAGCTTTGCGGCCTTAGTGCGTCTCGCAGGTCAGTTTGCTGCGTCTTTACTGTTTCAAAAAAATGACAAATTGGTCCGCGAAATTTGTTTATGCCAACACGGCCGCAGCATCAAAACGCAATGAAATCGCAGGTCGAATAGCAGTCTGGCGTTTAAAACGCTGCGGCAAAATCAAGACGCAGGCATTCCGCACTAAAAACGCTGCGTTTGTTCAGACATTGCGTTTTGCGTGCGGCAAGCTGCGTTTTGCCGCAGCGACAAAAACGCTGCGGCAAAATCGCAGTAAAATCGCAGCGTGTGAATCGGCCTTTAGCCTTTTCACACGCTGCGATTTTACTGCGATTTTGCCGCAGCGTTTTCGCCGCTGCGGCAAAACGCACTGTCTGAACAGACGCAGCAATTTCAGTGCGGAACGCCTGCGTCTTGATTCTGCCGCAGCGTTTTAAACGCCAGACTGCAATTCGGCCTGCGTTTTCAGTGCGTTTTGGTGCTGCGGACATGTTGGTTTCATGCTCGCAAGCTGTTTGTCATATTTTTAAAAAAGTAAAGACGCAGTAAAATCGTTTGCGAGACGCAACGTTTGTTCAGACGCTGCGTTTCGTGTGCGACACCCTGCGTCTTGCGTTTTGCGTCAAAATCGCAGCGGCAAAAACGCATCGTGTGAATCGGTCTTAAGCCTGATACTAAGCCTAAGCCTGAGGCCTAATTTGAAAGAAAAACCTGTTAAGTAGCATCAAAAAAAACTTTACTACACTAAAAAACCTCAATTCGCTTCAGATTTTTTAAAAAAAATTTCGCTCAAACAAATTTTTTTTAAAGAATTTTGTATTGAACCTTATAGTGGTGCGGGGAAAAAAACCCTATTTTCAACTTTTCGGGTCCTCCTGCGCTCCACATAAATCGGATCCATTAATGCTCGCGGCTGTTATAACGGTGCAACTGAGGCGGGGGGAGTTCAAACTGATAATTTTTCACCGTGAAAACACGTTTTTATAGGTTTTCGCATGCGCTAAGTTCATTTTTAGCACTTTCTAAGCGAAAAAACCTTGATTTATACCTTTTCGAAAAAATCAATTTTTGTCGAAAATCATCGTTCGACACACTGGGGCTAATCATCGAAAATTATGACCAATACAGTGTACCCCCCTCCTGTAACATCCGAAGAAGAAGAGTTACCACGAGAAACCCGATCACTTTTGGCTCAACTTCGATCCGGATGGAGCAGAATAACGAACAACTACATGGCCAGAATCAATGCTGAAATCGCAGACGTATGTCCGGACTGTCAGCAGTCACCTCACGACGTCCTCCACCTATTCAACTGCCGGCAAAAACCAACAGCGCTCACAACAGAAGACCTCTGAGCCCAACCCAAAGCCGTGGCGTCCTTCCTGGGTCTACCTACCTCCGAGTGATGACGCAACTCAAAGATGCTACAACAACAACAACAACCAATACAGTCGTAATATCAGCCTTAAGTTTGATCGTCATAAATTAACACATAATACTATACTTAATACAGCTTTGTTTGCAACATACTTAGCTCATTTATACTAAAAATCTTAATTTTTAGCCAACTAAAAAAAGAGGCGAAATATATATGCATAGTTGAATTGAGCTTACATAGCAAAAGTTTTAGTTTCTTTTTGCGTAGACATTAAATTTGGTACATTTTTAAAAAAAAATATGCATCATTAGTCATAAGTAGCGATATCTAATGAAATCAAGTGCCATAAATACGATGTGAAAACGTCACTGATGCTCAGCACCAAGCTGGCACTGACAGGCAAGTGCGGTTTAAAAGTGCAGCTTTATTTATAATTCCACAGTAGCAAGGGTCCTTTTATTTGATGCAAGCAACTAAGACTAACCTTTGCTGACCCACCTACTAAGCCTGAGCCTAAGCACTAAGCCTCAGCCTAAGCACTAAGCCTAACCTAAGCCTAAACCTAAGCACTAATCCTAGGTCAGACTGAAGCGGGGGGGGGAGAAATTATTTTCTATTCTAATTCGCTTCCTACCCCATCTTTTAATAAAAATATGAAACCCCCATCGTCAGTCATGCCCCCAATCTGATCTCTAGCCCCCAAGATAGCTGTCGCCTCTTTTAATAAAAATCTGAAGTGAAATTATTGGTGTTAAAACCCTTAAGGCCGATTCACACGGTGCGATTTTGCCGCTGCGATTTTGACGCAAAACGCAAGACGCAGTGTGTCGCACACGAAACGCAGCGTCTGAACAAACGTTGCGTCTCGCACACTATTTTGCTGCGTCTTTACTGTTTTAAAAATATGAGAAACAGCTTTGCTAATATTGTTCAAACGAACACGTCCGCACCATCAAAACGCACTGAAACCGCAGACCGAATTGCAGTCTGGCGTTTAAAACGCTGCAAAAAAATCAAGACGCATGCATTCCGCATTGAAATCGCTGCGTCTGTTCAGACAGTGCGTTTTGCCGCAGCGGCGAAAACGCTGCGGCAAAATCGCAGTAAAATCGCAGCGTGTGAATCGGCATTTAGGGGTGGAATAAGTCGGAAAAACGGCATTTTTTCGACTAATGATCCGGAGTCCCCCTATATCCCCTAAACCGAGGGGGGGTCAAAATTGAACGCTCTTTCAAATAGGCTAGGTTTGAAGTTTGTAGAATGTAAGCTTTAGCTGGAAATCGAACTTTGTCCAAAAAATAAACTTTACATAAAATTTTTTGCGCAAAATTGGATTTATGCAAAAATACTGAATCAAATGAAAACCTGCTGCTACCATTGAAAGAGCAACTTCTAAGCTACTGAATGCTGAAAAAATTTTGTAAATCGGTTCAGGCTTTGAAAAGTTACAAAACTTTTTCTGAAGCTACCAGGACCAGGCTGATTGAAGCGTTACAGCACAAGTACGTTTCAGTACAAATTCCGGGCTATAGCTGCGAAATTTTTTAAAATATGAAGCTAGTTGGGGTTTTTTAGTGCGATAAAAATATTTGTGATGCTTCTTAGCAGGTTTTTTCTTGAATTTAGGGCTTAGGCTTAGGCTTAGTGCTTAGGCTTAGGCCATGTTTACATTGAGCTTTTTTTCAGCTGCTCGAGCAGCTGAAAAAAAACTGCAGCATTTTTTCGCCATTTCCGGCTCGAGCCATGCCATGCCATGCTCGAGCAGCTGAAAAAAAGTTCAATGTAAACACGGCCTTAGTGCTTAGGTTTAGGCTTAGGCTTAGTGCTTAGGCTGAGGCTTAGAGCTTAGGCTGAGGCGTAGTAGGTGATAGGTCGGTCAGCAAAGGCTTAGTGTTAGTTGCTTGCATCAAATAAAAGGACACTTGCTACTGTGCAATCATAAATAAAGCTGCACTTTTAAACCAAACTTGACCGTCAGTGCCAGCTTGCTGCTGAGCATCAGTGACGTTTTCACATCGTATTTATGGTATTCGCTTTCATTAAAAATCGCTGCTTATGCCTAATTATGCTTATTTTTCTATAAAAATGTAATTAATTTATTGTCTACGCGAAAAGAAACTAAAAATTTGGATATGCAAGCTTAATTTAATTATGTATATTTCGCCTTTCTTTTTCAGTTGGCAAAATTACGATTTTTAGTATAAATGAGCTAAATATGTTGCTAACAAAGCTGTATTAAATATATTATTACGTGTTACTTTATGGCGATCAAACTTCAGGTTGATATTACGACTGTATTGATGATAATTTTCGGATCAAGTGCAGTTGGGGGGGGGAAATAGTGGACCTATTTTTTGGAGTAGAGCACCTTGAGCGAAGCATTTTTTGTACCCCTATCCATAAATTGGGATTTTCTGAGCTATGACCCCTTGAAAATTGCAATTTCAGTGTTTTTGGAAGTGAACGTAGGCCAAAGTTCGAAGCCAAACATGGCTATAATCTTTGTTTTTGGATAGTTTTGAGTGCGTTATGATGTTTTATGGCATCGTCTAGGCTTAGTTGGCAGGATTCTCTAGGCTAAGCTGGCAGGATTTTTTCTGAAAATTTCGATTTTTTATTGCCTAAGCCTGAGCCTAAGCCTAAGCCTGAACCTCAGCCTAAGCCTAAGCCTGATACTAAGCCTAAGCCTAAGCCCCATACTAAGCCTAAGCCCTAAGCCTAAGCCCAAGCCTAAATTAAGGCCAAGTTTGAATTTTGTCAAAAATTGGACGTTTCTGGCGAATTTGGCCAATTTTTCGGCAGGAACCCGGTCAAAGAGCCTTTGTTTTGATTCTAAAAAATTGTAACCAACAATCTGACACCATTTTGACACGATTAGAACGGAAAAAACAAGAGCTTCGGAAAAAAATTGCGAAAACGTCCCTCACTGAGGGTTCAGATTTCGGGGGTCGTATCTCAGAAAATCCAAAAAATGAAATAGGGGTTCTTGAAGCAAAAATGCTTCCCCTAAGGTGCTCTACTCAAAAAAATAGGTCCACTATTTCCCCCCCCCCCAACTGCATTTAACCCTAATTTTCGACGATTAGCCGTATTATGTCGAAAAACGATGATTTTCGACTAAAATTGAATTTTTTCGAAAAGGTATAAATCAACGTTTTTTCGCTTGGAAAGTGCAAAAAATGAACTCAGCACATGCGAAAACCTATAAAAATGTGTTTTCACGGTGAAAAAATGTCAGTTTGAATTTCTCCCCCCCCCCCCGCCTCAGTTGCGCCCTAATCCTAAGCCTAAGCACTAACACTAAGCCTAAGCCTGAGGCCTAAATTGAAGGAAAAACCATCTAAGAAGCATCAGAAACATTTTTACCACACTAAAAAACCCCAACTAGCTTCATATTAAAAAAATTTCGCAGCTATAGCCCGGAATTTCTACGGAACGGTACTTGTGCTGTAACGCTTCGATCAGCCTGGTCTTGGTGGCTTCAGAAAAAGTTCTGTAACTTTTCAAAGCCTGAACCGATTTATAAAATTTTTCAGCATTTAGTAGCTTAGAAGTTGCTCTTTCTATGGTAACAGCAGGTTTTTATTTGATTCAGTATTTTTGACTAAATCCAATTTTGTGTAAAAAATTTCATGTAAAGTTTAATTTTTTGACAAAGTTTGATTTCCACCTAAAGCTTACATCCTACAAACTTCTAACCTAGCCTATTCGAAACAGCGATCAATTTTGACCCCCCCCCTGGGTTTGGGGGATATAGGGGGACTCCGAATCATTAGTCGAAAAAATGCCGTTTTTCCGACTTATTCGACCCCTAAGGGTTTTAACACCAATAATTTCAATTCAGATTTTATTAAAAGGGGCGATAGCTATTTTGGGGGCTAGAGATCAGATTGGGGGCATGGCTGACGATGGGGTTTCATATTTTTATTAAAAGATGGTGTAGGAAGCGAATTAGAATCGAAAATAATTTTTCCCCCCCGCTTCAGTCTGACCGTTATAACGGCCATCTTTCGCCTAACTGTTGCACTAATAAAATGGATTCTAATTACACACGTTTCTGAGTAATAAGCCTCAAAACGTCCGGGGAAAAAACTCTATGCGGGAAAAAAACCCTAATGCGGGGAAAAAAACCCTACCACTTTTTCGGCTGTTCTATTACCAGTGAGTATAAACTCAATTCCATCGTGTTCTACAACACTTAGGCTGCAGTATGGACTAAAAAAACCGTTTCTCCGACACCCATGTAACTCACAATAAATCTTCAAAAATCGACCCTTTTTTGGCAGAAATGACTTCTGCCCAAATATGCATTTATTTAGTATTTAAATGCATTAAAAATTGATTTTTGCACTTATTATGTTAGAAACGGTGGCCAACCACCGCCCGCGTCTACCATTCTTGGATTTAGGTGGTAAGCAGCAGCTAAAGCCTAAATATCCCAAAAAATTCCAAATTTTGGTGAAACATCACCAAAACAGGTTTCGTGCGGGGTGTCGGGGTATGGGCCAAAACGACAAAAAACGACGTTTTGCGGCCGAATAAACGGTTTCAATGAAGTCTACACATGTTCTTACCCCAGAGCAGTCAACTTTTGTATCAACAATGGGTGAGTTTAGCAAAAAATTGTCGCCAAACAAAATAGGGTTTTTTCCCCGCAATAGGGGTTTTTTTTCCGCACAAACTTTGAACTGTCACAGGTAAACCACAACGTTTATCACTGTTTTTGAGCTTCAGAAGTATAGAGGAAAGTTAACTCTCTTGGAAAGTGCAAACAACGTTGGCCAAAAGTGGTTTTGTGAAAAATTATGACAAGTCAAAAATTTGGAAAATTTTGTCACTTTGAAATTTTTCAACGTGCAAAATTTTGAAATTTTATAAAAAATGCTACAGGCCTCAAAACTGCACAGAAATTGGTGTGGTAAGTAAGTTTGGGATGCGCTTTCCACCTACATACTCAAAAAGGTCCTATGTCGTAACATACATGTACATGGGGTCTCGGTCTGGGGGGGGGGCTTGTCCCGAAATTTTCGACATTTTAGGGGGGGCTTGTCCCGATATTTTGTCCCAAAAATGCGAAAATTTCCAATTTTTAGCTAAAAATGGTTTTGCGAAATTTTGATATTTTTAGCGATTTTTTCGTTTTTTTGGTCATTTTTGAAGCATTTTACGGCGATTTGAAGCGATTTTGGGGTTTCAGAGAGGGGGCTTGTCCCGACGGTCAAATCTGAAGGGGTTCTTGTCCCGGAATTCCAAATCTTGGGGGGGGCTTGTCCCCCCCAGACCCCCCCCCATGTACATCTGTGTGTCGTAAGGTTCGGCCAGGAAGCACTAGGGTTTTTCCCCCGCAAAACGCGTAGGGTTTTTTCCCGCACCACTATACTTAGGTGCTGTAGGTGCTGTAACGCTTCTAACAGCCTGAACCGATTTACAAATTTTTTTCAGCATTTAGTAGCTTAGAAGTTGCTCTTTCAATGGTAGCAGCAGGTTTTCGTTTCATGGAGTATTTTTGCCTAAATCTAATTTTGTGTAAAAAATTTCATGTAAAGTTTAATTTTTAGACAAAGTTTGATTGCTAGCTAAAGCTTACATCCTACAAACTTCTAACCTAGCCTATTCGAAACAGCGATCAATTTTGACCCCCCCTGGGTTTGGGGGATATATATAGGGGGACTCCGAATCATTAGTCGAAAAAATGCCGTTTTTCCGACTTATTCGACCCCTAAGGGTTTTAACACCAATAATTTCAATTCAGATTTTATTAAAAGGGGCGATAGCTATTTTGGGGGCTAGAGATCAGATTGGGGGCATGGCTGACGATGGGGGTTTCATATTTTTATTAAAAGATGGGGTAGGAAGCGAATTAGGGCCGAAAATAATTTTTCCCCCAACCGAATGTAAACCTATCCGTAAACCTATCCCCTATATCCCCCCACCCTCCGCCCTTGGTGTTGTTATTGGGGCTTCAATTTCAGTGGCCTTTTCTTTTATTTGCGAGTTTAATTAAAAAATTGAGTAAGTCTTAGTTGAGTTTCATAACTGTAGAAGCATTTTGGCGTGCGTTTCTTGTATGGGTCAGAATCGACCCGTATTTTTCCCCGCGGCCGTATTTTTTCCCCCAAAATGGGGATTAAAAAATACGTTTATTTTTCGTTTTCTATGAAATTAGTAATGCAGAGAAAAAAGTTTAATATGTGGTTTTGTAAATATCCAGGAAAGCAAAAAAACCTTGTACTCATATTTTGTATTTTTTTACCCCATCTGACTATAATAGTTCCATTGTGCGCTATGTATATAATGTATGTATGTATATATATATATATATATAAAAAAAAAAAAAAAAAAAAAAAAAAAAAAAAAAAAAAAAAAAAAAAAAAAAAAAAAAAAAAAAAAAAAAAAAAAAAAAAAAAAAAAAAAAAAAATATATATATATATATATATATATATATATATATATATATATATATATATATATATATATATATATATATATATATATATACATACATTATATACATGCACAATGAAACTACAATGCACAATACAAAATATGAGTCTTTGCTTTCCTGGAATATTACAAAACCACATATTAAACTTTTTTCTCTGCATTACTAATTTCATCAAAAACGAAAAATAAACGTATTTTTTAATCCCATTTTGGGAAAAATTACGCACAGGAAATACGGTGATCTGACCCATCAGAAACGGCCCCACGTGTTTCTACGGTTATGAAAGTTTCAACTAAGACTTACTCAATTTTTTAATTAAACTCACAAATAAAAAGAAAAGGCCACTGAAATTGAAGCCCCAATAACAACACCAAGGGCGGAGGGTGGGGGATAGGGGATAAGTTTTACGGATAGGTTTACATTCGGTTGGGGGAAAAAAATTATTTTTCGGCCCTAATTCGCTCCCTACCCATCTTTGATAAAAATATGAAACCATGGGTAGCCCCCAAATCAGCTATCGCCCCGATCTGAATTGAGATTATTGGTGTTAAAACCCCTTAGGGTCAATAAGTCGGAAAAACGGCATTTTTTCGACTAATGAGGTCCCCTCTGTGTCCCAAAACCCGGGGTCAAAATTGATCGCTGTTTCGAATAGGCTAGGTTAGAAGCTGTGCAGATGGAGCACTGGCGATCAAACTTTGTCTAAAAATTAAACTTTACATGAAATTTTTTACACAAAAGATTTAGGCAAAACGATATGCTTTTACCATTGAAAGAGCAACTATAACTACTGAATGCTGAAAAAAATTTGTAAATCGGTTCGGCTGTTTGAAGCGTTACACACCTACAGTATAATCATCAGGAAAAAACCCTACGCTTTTTGCAGGGGATAATGCTTCCTGGCCGAGCACACAGATGCGTGGGGGGCTGGGACGGGCCCGAGATTTCGACGAGCCCCTTCCGGGGCGTTCGACAGAGCCGAAAATCGCTTCGAAATGCGCAGTAATGTTCAAAAATCGACCGAAAAACGAAAAAACCGCTACGAAATAATTCGAAATTTCGCAAAAACCATTTTTAGCCTACAAAATTGGAAATTTTCGCATTTTTGGGACGAAAATATCAGACCCCCCAAAAATGTCCGAAACAGGGAAATCCCCCCCCCGGAGCCCGACCCTGCATCCCTATGCTTACGACATAGGACCTTTTTGAGTATGTAGGCGAAAAGTTACTTACCAGCAGCCAATTTCTGTGCAGCTTTGAGGCCTGTAGGCCACGTTTTTTTATAAAATTTCGAAATTTTGCACGTTTGAAAATTTCGAATTGACAAAATTTTCCGAATTTTTGACTTGCAATTTTTCGCGAAAAACCATTTTTGGCCAACGTTGTTTTTGCAGCTTCCGAGACCTATACTTCTGAAGCTCAACGAGTCTTAACCTGTGACAGTTCAAAGTTTGTGCGGAAAAAAAACCCCTCTGCTTCGGCGACAAACTTTGCTAAACTCACCCATTGCTACAAAAGTTGACTGATCTGGGGTAAGGAGACAGTGTGTAGACTTCATTGAAACCGTTTCCTTTAGGCCACAAATACATTTTTGTCGTTTTCACATACCCAAAACCGGCACGAAACCTGTTTTGGTGATGTTTCACCAAAATTTGGAATTTTGGGATATTTAGGCTTTCACTTGCTGCTTAGTTAAGATGAGTGGTGAGACTAAGGACCACGTTTCTAACATAATAAGTGCAAAAATCAATTTTTTTAATACATTTAGAAATGTAGAATAAATGCATATTTGGGCAGAAGTCATTTCTGTCAAAAAAGGGTCGATTTATTGTGAGTTACATGGGTGTCGGGAGAACGGTTTTTTTGTAGTCCATACTGCAGCCTAAGTGTCCTAGAACACGATGGAATTGAGTTTATACTCACTGCGTCATAGAACAGCCGAATTGGTAGTTTTCACATTAGGTTTTCCGCGTAGAGTTTTCCGGAAACGCTTTGAGGTATACTCAGAAACGTGTGTAGTTGAGAAAATCCATTTATTAGTGCGAGTTCCAGGTGGCCGGTATAACGGTCAGACTGAAACAAATTATTTTTGCGATTCTAATTCGCTTCCTACACCATCTTTTAATAAAAATATGAAACCCCATCCGCGTGCCCGACCTGATCTCTAGCCCCCTCGCCCCTAATAAAATCTGAATTGAAATTATTGGTGTTAAAACCCTTAGGGTCGAATAAGTCGGAAAAACGGCATTTTTCGAATGGTCGGATCCCCCTATCCCCAAACCCCAGGGGGGGTCAAACAATCGGTGTTTCGAATAGCTAGGTTAGAAGTTTGTAGGCTTTAGGTGGAAATCAAACTTATCAAAAAATTAAACTTTACATGAAGCAATA
>JASANF010002895.1:0-17508 GCA_030248245.1 Trissonchulus sp. WLG1_4 | reverse complement strand
TATTGCTCTATATGCTGCGGTGTCTTACTATTATCTCTGCAAGTGAAGGTATATTGAGAAAGTTGGCGCGATAGTGCCTAAACCTAGAATAGGATAATAGTTGTTTCCTATTCTGTGACGATCTTGGTAGCCGACGCAGAGGGGGGCATCCTCCAAGACGTCAAGGAGGCGGAAGGTTCGCCGACTTTTGCCAGTGCAGGTCTGCTGACTTTTAGTTTTCTGTTTTTCTGAAAATAGAGCCATGAAGGCGTCAAGGCAAATTTTAAGAAAAAATGATAAACTCCAGAAACAATTGGATTTTTTTGCGTCCGTTAGTTTCACATTCACATCCGAGGTGCAGGTGCGGAGAGCCGCGATTTGCCTACTTACTCCACCTCAGTTTCAAAGTAACGCGGTGTTCTCGTGGAAAAAAATCATGGTAATAGTTTGTTATAAATTCATCCGCCCGGGCCAGGATCAAACCGCCGCGACTGCACCGTAACGGAGACAGCGCTACCTGCGCTAAGTGTTAGGGAAATGCAACCCCAATTTGGAGCAATCAGCTTCGGCCTTCGGTGTAACGGAAATTTTGCAGAAGAGTTTAGGCCGGTAACCGAGACCCTATGATTTTTTAAAAATGTATTAAGCCAAATTTTGAAACACGTGTTTTGGCTAAACGTTCATGGATCGATTAGTTAAGCTCAACAGTTTTTGTTCTACTCTTCTAGTTTTCTCAGTTTCTGCCTCTAGAGACCTTCGAGAAGTTAGTGCCTGTTGCCGCCCAGTTTTGGTTGCTCTCATACCATATGTACACATGTTGTGCGATTTGGGCGGAGCAATACAGTGAGACCTAAAGCACGGGAAATTGAATTCTAAGGACACTTTTCCACCTCATGGTTGCTGGCACATTTTTTAGGCAAAAACGGGGGGGGGGGGGGGGGGGGCCTATTATAGTTCCCAGTGTTGGTCAACAATAATTTACACTGAACCTACGCGCTGTATGCCCACAAAAATCAAAATTCATTTCAAAAACTAAATAAATTGTACTTTTTATACTTTTTAACTTTCCTTGTGTTTAAAAAAGGTATTGTAGCATTAAAATTCCTCCTTATAAAAATTATCGTATTTTCGTTTCATAGATTTGTGTATTCCGGATTAAGTCTAGGCCTGACCAGCCTTCTTTCGCTCAGTCATGTGGTAAAACTTTAATTTGGCAGTTTAAAAAATACCTTTCACTATATACTATAGATATATAACATATATTTTTTATGTATAATATTTTTCGTTTTTTTTGCATAAAATATTTACATATCCATTTGTACGTATTATATGACATAGAATGTATTGTTGTCTCTGTCTAGTATTAGCACAACATTATATCAAATAAATAATGGTGTATGATAGAACCCCTCGGATAGGCTACAATCAATGATATTGTGTCCGAAAGTACATAAACAAGTTATATTTATTTTTTTGTTAGGTTTTTAGTAGTCATCATTTATTTTTTTTTGCTCGACGAGTTTTATCACTGCGCCTGCCAATAATACCAGGCCGCTGAGACTTGCGTCAAGCAGTCGTCTATGCGTATTATGTTGGTTTTGGTGTGTTCTATAGGGATGTTTTTTTACTTTTTCATATATACGCACCATATCTTGGTTTTAAAATAGTTCTTTTGAGCGAAAATTGAACAAAGCTAAACTGTCAGCCGGAGACTCACAAAAGGCGTCCTATTTCAGACTGCCTGAAAGGTTCCCTTTCCAAACACATAACCAACTGTCGTGAAAAAAATCTATGTATGTATTCATTATACGATCAATTTATCAATTCATTAGAGTTTTTTTGAAACACCGTCATGTCCCAGCCGGATTAATTCTGACTTGTGTGATTACTGATTACCTTCTTGAGATCTGATTTTGACGTCGAACTTTTATGCCTTATCAAAAAGTTTGTATTCAAGCAATAATGTATATACATGCTGATATATAGGTATACAGAATTCGGGTTATGTTATGAACAAACTAACTCAAATTTCAACAAACCGGCAGACTCCCACATTTGCCAACCACTATTCGGGACCTCAGCCGCGCTGACTCTGTGGCGCCCATCATGCCTCCTCTCCATGAAGGTCCCAATTTTTTTGGCCTCTGAGCTTTCCTCTCCACCCCTCTCTCATCAGTCCTGCTTTGTATCTTCTCATCTTTTTAAAATAATTGTCTTAGACTGAATTGTGTATATGTATACATATTATGCAAATGTAGACAAGTGAAAATTTGAAAATTGTGGGATAAGGGCAAAAAGCGCAATGTTGGCAGGATTGCTGAGGTTATGGGGGGGGGCAGACAGAGGTCCCCCAAAATTGGTCTCCCAGGGGAGGGTCCCGTCGCTCCGCCAAACTGGGAGGGAGGGATTCCCGGTGTGAGCAAAATTTTCTTTCGAAAGTCTGTGTGGTCAGTGCATGATCAAATTTTGCACACGTGGCATTTGAAAATGGGTAATTTCTATGTATCTGTATGATTTTTACCTCACTTTTGGCCAAAAATCGTCAAAATTGTAAATTTGTGGCCGAAATTGTCCCGTCTCGGAATGTGGTTGGGAAAGAGGGGGGATTATGATAGAGGTGGGAGGAAATCCCCAAAATTATGGCGGCTGCTCAGCAAATGGGGGGTTCGTAAATTTATTAAAACACGTCGCTTTTTGTCCCTGATGTCATCGTCGAATCAAACTACCCAGATACCGTACTTTTAGCTGTGTCTACGTTCAATTGCAGTCAGAAAAAAAGGTCAGACAGGCAGTCGGTAAAGCCGGCCTTGTGGTTATCAAACTGACTGCCTCTCCTGAAGCCAGCATAATCAACTGGCAATAGGAGGCGTGGAACCTATAATTTATGAACCTGTCAAACGGCCCGGCCTCACGATAACACCAGACGCAAACGATCTGCCTGCGTATATGTGTATCGACTTATCTAAAGTTCGGTGGGGATCATGATGCTTTTTTATGGCTGAAAAAATAACATCTTCAGCCGGGGCGACAAAATTCATATTTAAGTTCTGCTAACATTCGTGTGTAAATACACATGTATAATATCATGTTATATACGTACGTATAGGCAGAATATGTGCAGAGTTTATACATATATAATATACGTGTATATATATATGGCAGTAGGGTATACGCATATACCCACTAAAATCTACGGCGGATTCCAGGGGTAGGCACGATTTGTCTTGTTCAGGATAATTTTATGACTGATTTGAGTCAGACTGTGTTTCAAGTTAATGTACGGTCCGTAATGTCAAAAATCTTCGTAAAATTTCCAGTTTGTTAGATTTTGCACCCTTGTTCTGTGTAGCTATACGTAGTTCTCAAATGTTTGGGGGGTATTAGGTAGGCCACAAATGTATATAGTAATTACATACTGTTTTTATTATGACTTTCAATAAGCTATGTAGGTATACAGCAGAGTATATATATATATATATATATATATATATATATATATATATATATATATATATATATATATATATATATATATATATATATATATATATATATATCAGGGGGGTAAAACAGGCTCATTACTCAGCGAACACAAGAGGTTACAGAGGTGCAACATACAAAAATAGGGAAAGTAGAATGTCATATGCTGTAGCGCTCATTCGCATTTAGTCATCACTGAAGTTCACTTATTATGGCAGACCCACAAGATCAAAGAAGACACCCAAAAATGGGTCAAAAACGTAAAGGTTTTAACAAGTCTCTGGGGTTGGATCATGAAGCTCTTTCTGACAATGACGCCTTCATGTTGTGCATAGTACCATCCCCTTACGTGGTCTTTTCTTATGTCATACCTTGCTTTCCGCTGCCTTTTTGAATAATAATGTATTTTGGGTGTGTTCTCTCTTTTTACCCCCATAATTTCAACTCAAAACGGGTAAAAAAACACATTTCAAATTGGCTTTGATTTATCACAAACAAGGTACCGAGGAAGTAGTAGGCCGCAAACTTGCTGTATGAAGAATTTCTGTGACCTTTTAATTCGACATAAAAAATTGGCCCTTGGAGGGGTTGTATTGTGTCGATATGTTTCCTGATTACCGGGTCCCTGACCGTTATAATATGTATTTTCGGTCAATTTTTTAAGACGCATAAATCTCACACTCATTTTGTGCTCAGAAATGTCTTCCCCTTTAGTAGAACGATTTTTCTGCGCCATATTCATGATGAGGCCCATCGATCGTGCTAAAATATGGAGTTAGACTCGCTAGGTGCAGTAGAATCATCTAGGCTCCGGATATAACTTGACGCCCGTTGTGATTTTGAAAGTTTAGAGCAGTTCTCAAAAAAGCTAAAAGTTATGAAAAAAAGGCAGATTTAAACTAGAAAAACATTAGAAAAGCGAAGTGCTCGCAAAAAATGACCCGTGTTTTTTTTTGCTCGCACCCCACATGCGGGGTAAAAAACACGGTTGAAAAACGGGTTCGCACAATATGCGCACTTAGGTATATTTGATTTTTACTGCACGAATCGATACGACAAGCTACACTGTAGGCATCATTGCTCAACATCAAACCTATCTGATGTTACGAGCTTAGTTCCCTATGCGTGTTTTCGTCCCCCCCTGACTATATATATATATATATATATATATATATATATATATATTAGGGATTGACCGGACAAATTTTTTCCGGATCCGGATTCCGGATCCGGGATCCACTGGATCCGGCCGGATCCGGATCTGTATCCGGGATCAGCCTGAGAGCACACAGACATTTTTCCAAAAAATGAAAAAATTTTCAAAAACTTTTTGTTCTAACTTGACCAGCCAGCTGTCCCCAGACTTCGATTTGCGGGGGGGGGGGGCGGGGGTCTGAAGAAATTTTTTGGCTTTTTATATAGCGTTTTTCAGCTTTACGCTAATTTGTTATAGCCGCAGCCATATGAGGGCAATGAATTGAGTCTGTTTGTAAAAAACCAGTGGGGGCACCCAGGAAAATGGAGAATTTTTCAATTTTTAGGTTGAATTTGGTCAACTGGAGATATCACAATTTTTTTCCGACAGGAACGTCACATCAGACAGAAGACAGTGTATTACACAAACTAAATGCAGCATACTATACTCGTGTATACGGCAAATGAGCATAATGTACCTATGTATAGGCTTTGATGAAAGATAATGACAAGGAATAGTAAGCCAAGAGTTGGGGCGGCAGCCCCCAGGAAAAATGTGGGAAATTTTTGATTTTTAGGCCAAATTTGGTCAGTCGGCATGTTTTCCGGCCGGGCCATGAAAACCAAAGGGGGGGACCCTCGAACAAAATAGTTGTCGTCAAGAAGTGCCAATTTGATGGATCCCGGATCCGGCAGGTTTGGATTGCAGGATCCGGCGCCTCATCCGGATCCACTGCACCCGGCCGCGGGATCCGGATCCTGAATATCCGGTCGATCCCTATATAAAAAAAAAAAAAAAAAATAAAAACAAAAAAAAAAAAAAAAAAAAAAAAAAAAAAAAAAAAAAAAAAAAAAAAAAAAAAAAAAAAAAAAGAATATATATAAAAAAAAAAATATATATATTTTTATATATATATATATATATATATATATATATATATATATATATATATATATTAGGGATCGACCGGATATCCGGATCCGGATCCGGATCCGGCCAGTGGATCCGGATCCGGCGCCGGATCCGGATCCAAACCTGCCGGATCCGGATCCAGTATCAAATTGGCACTTCTTGACGACAACTATTTGTTCCAAGGGTCCCCCCTTTGGTTTTCATGGTCCGGCCGGAAAATTTTTCTGATGCGTCCCCCCAATTGACCAAATTTGGCCTAAAAATCAAAAATTTCCCACATTTTTTCCTGGGGGCTGCCGCCCCCAGACTCCTGCAACTCTTTGGCTTACTATTCCTTGTCATTATCTTTCATCAAAGCCTATACATAGGTACATTATGCTGCATTTGCGTGTATACACGAGTATAGTATGCTGCATTTAGTTGTGTAATACACTGTCTTCTGTCTGATGTGACGTTCCCTGTCGGAAAAAAATTGCTGATACGTCTCCAGTTGACCAAATTCAACCTAAAAATTGAAAAATTCTCCATTTTTTCCTGGGTGCACCACTGGTTTTTACTACAAACAGACTCAATTCATTGCCCTCTATATGGCTGCGGCTATAACAAATTAGCGTAAAGCTGAAAAACGCTATTATAAAAAGCCAAAAAATTTCTTCAGACCCCCGCCCACCCCCCGAAATCGAAGTCTGGGACAGCTAGTGGTCAAGTTAGACAAAAAGTTTTTGAAAATTTTTTCATTTTTGGAAAAATGTCTGTGTGTCTCAGGCTGGATCCGGATCCGGATCCGGATCCGGATCCGGCCGGATCCAGTGGATCCGGATCCGGATCCGGATCCGGCAGAAATTTTGGATCCGGTCGATCCCTAATATATATATATATATATATATATATATATATATATATATATAGTCAGGGGGGGGAATAAAAACACGCATAGGGAACTAAGCTCATAACATCAGATAGGTTTGATGTTGAGCAATGATGCCTACATCAGCATGTAGCTTGTGGCAAGAGCTATCGATTGGTGCAGTAAAACCGAATATACCTCATGCGCATATTGTGCCAAACCGGTTTCCAACCGTGTTTTTTTTACCCCGCATGTGGGCAAAAAAAACGGCTGCGGCGGAAAAAAACACGGGTCATTTTTTGCGAGCACTTCGCTTTTCTAATGTTTTTCTAGTTTAAATCTTGTTTTTCATAACTTTTAAGCTTTTTAAACTGCTCTAAACTTTCAAAATCACAACGGGCATCAAGTTATATCCGACCTGATTCTACTGCACCTGCACAGTGTAACTCCATATTTTAGCACTGTCAATGGGCCTGATAACAAATATGGCGCAGAAAAATCATTCTACATCACTAAAAAACATTTCTGACACAAAATGAGTGTGATTTATGCGTCTTAAAAATTGACCTAAAATACGTGTTAAACATAGGGACCCGTCATCAGGGGCCATATCAACACAATACAATCCGTCCAAGGGCCAATTTTTTATGTGGAATTATGAGGTCACAGAAGTACTTCATACAGCAAGTTTGGGCCTGCTACCCATCTTCTCAGTACCTGCTTGTGATAAATAAAGCCAATTTGAAGTGTTTTTTTTACCCGTTTTGAGTTGAAATTATGGGGGTAAAAAAAACACACCCAAAATACATTATTATTAGAAAGGTAGCGGAAAGCAAGGTATGCCATAAGAAAGACCACATAAAATAATGCTACTATGCACAACATGAAGCGTCAGTGTCAAAAGAGCTTCATGCTACAACCTTAGCAACTTATTAAAACCTTTACGTTTTTGACCATTTTTTGGGTGTCAACCTTGAGCTTGTGGGTCTGCCATATGAACTTCAGTAATGACTAATGCAATAGTATTACAGCATATGACGTACTATTTCTATTGCAGTATGTTACAGCTCTGTAACCCTTGTGTTCGCTGAGTAATGAGCCGTGTTTTTTTTACCCCCCTTATATTGTGTTTTTTCCCTATTTTATATATATATATACCCCCCCTATATACTATATATATATATATATATATATATATATATATATATATATATATATATATATATATATATATATATATATATATATATATATATATATATATATATATATATATATATATATATATATATATATATATATATATATATATATACTCTGCTGTATACCTACATAGCTTATTGTGTGAAAGTCATGATAAAAACAGTATGTAATTACTATATACATTTGTGGCCTCCTGATCCCGGACATTGAGACTACGTATAGCTACACAGACGAGGGTGCAAAATCTAACAAATCTGGAAATTTACGAAGATTTTTGACATTACGGACCGTACATTAACTAAAACACAGTCTAACTAAATCAGTCATAAAAATTATACCAAACATTTGAACAAGACAAATCGGTGCCCCTACCCCCCTTGAAAATACTGGATCCGCCGTAGATTTTTTTAGTGGTTGTGTGTGTATACCTACTGCCATATATATATACACGTATATTATATATGTATAAACTCTGCACATATTCTGCCTATACGTACGTATATAACATATTATACATGTGTATATATTTACACACGAATGTTAGCAGGACTTAAATATGAATTTTGTCGCCCAGCTGAAGATGTTATTTTTTCAGCCATAAAAAGCATCATAATCCCCACGGCAAAGCTTAGATAAGTCGATACACATATACGCAGGCAGCATGCGTTTGCGTGTCTACTGGCTGTCTGGGTGAGGGGCCGGGCCGTTGACAGCTTCATAAATTATAGGTACCACCGACACCTCCTATTGCCAGTTGATTATGCTGGCTTCAGAGGGTCGGCCGGGTCGGTTTAATAACCACAAGCCACTTTTACCGACTGCCTGTCTGACTATTTTCTGACTGCAATTGAACGTAGACACAGCTGAAGTCGGTCTATTCTGAATTCACTTGATTCAACAATGACATCAGGGACAAAAACAAGACATGTTTTAATAAATTTACAACAGACCCCCCATTTGTAACAGCACCATAATTTTAAGGATTCCTCCCCTCTCTTGGTGGGATCCCCCTCCCCTGAGCCTACACAATTTTCAACCACATTCCGAGACGGAATCAATTTTTCGGCCACAAATTTACAATTTTGACAATTTTTGGCCAAAAGTGAGGTAAAAATCATGTAAATTGCATCAAAATTACCCATTTTCCAAATGCCACGTGCAAAAACACATTTAAATGCTAAAATACACTGACCACACAGACTTTCGAAGAAAATTTTGCTCACACCGGGATCCTCCTCCCCACTTTTACCCTTGGCGGAGCGACGGGACCCCCCTCCCTCCCCTGGGACCAAATTTTGGGGGGATCTCTGTCTGCCCCCCCCCCCCCCATAACCTCAGCAATCCTGCCAACGTTGCGCCTTTTCCTTATCCCACAATTTTTATCGTCACTTGTACATTTGCATAATATATACATACACAAATTCGGTCTAAAACAATTATTTTAAAAAGCTATAAAATACAAAGCAGGACTGATGCAAGAGGGGGGGTGGAGGAAAGCTCAGAGCCCCCAAAAAATTGAGAACCTTGGGGGAGGCATGATGGGTAGGCGAGTCACCGACAATAGTGAACACACTGGTCGAAATAGTGGTTGGCAAATGTGGGAGCTGCCGGTTTGTAGAACCCGCGCCCAACCCTGGTAGTTCCTCATAACATAACCCGAATTCTCTATACCTACTATAGCATGTATATACGTATTGCTTGAATACAAACTTTTTGATAAGCATAAAAGCTTACAACGTCAAAATCAGATCTCAAGGTAATCACACAAGTCAGAATTAATGGCTGGGACATGACGGTGTTTCAAAAAACTCAATAAAATCGAAGTAGTGATCGTATGAAATACATACATAGATTTTTTTCACGACAGTGTTGTGTGTCGTTTGAAAGGAACCTTTCAGGCAGTCTGGATAAACACCTTTTGTGAGTCCCGGCCTGTGTATTGCTAACAGTTAACTTGTTCAATTTTTATTCAAAACCGCAAAACCTACACCAAGACACATATATGGTGCGTATATATGCGTACATAGACAACCCTATAGAACACACCAACCAACATATACGCATAGACGACTGCTGACGCAAGTCTCAGCATATACCACTGTTGGAGGCGCAGTGAAAACTCGTGCAGATTTTCAGGGCATTTAAAAAATAGATGTTGACTGCAAAAAAACCTAACCGAATTATAATATAACTTGTTTATGTACTTCGACACATATCCATGATTGTAGCCTGTATGATATCCAGAGTTCTATAATACACCTATATTTATTTGATATAATGTTGTGCTAATACTAGACAGAGACGACAATATCACATTATATGTCATATATAATACGTACA
The DNA here is from genome assembly GCA_030248245.1 of Trissonchulus sp. WLG1_4. NCBI lineage: Eukaryota > Metazoa > Nematoda > Enoplea > Enoplida > Ironidae > Trissonchulus > Trissonchulus sp. WLG1_4. Next base: position 7,552 of record JASANF010002895.1, on the reverse strand, counting down.
ATGGAATATAAATATTTTATGCAGAAAAAAACGAAAAGAGTATAGTACATATGTTATATATCTATAGTATATAGTGAAAGTATTTTTTAAACTGCAAATTAAAGTTCCACCTTATGACTGAGCAAAAGAAGGCTAGTCAGCCTAGACTAATCCGAATACACACAATCTATGAAACGAACATGCAATAATTTTATAAGGAGAACGTTAATGCTACAATGCCTTTTTTAAACACAAGGAAAGTTAAAAAGTATAAAATTCAATTTATTTTAGAAATGTTTTTGAAATAGAAAATGATTTTTGTATACATACAGCGCATTCTTGTTCAGTGTAAATTATTGTTGACCAACACTGGGAATATCATAGTGCGAGAGGGAGCGCCCCCCCCCCCCATAAAATTTTGCCTAAAAATGTGCCAGCAACATAATATGTAATGAAAATGTCCTTAAATTTGATTTCGTGCTTTACCTATTCACTCATTCAAGTACAACCACCAATCAACACCATATGTACATATGGTATGAAGCAACCAAAACTGACGGCGACGGGCACTAAGTTTCTAGAACCCTCTAGAAGGCAGAAACGTACTAAGAAACTAGAAGACTAGAACTAAAAACTGTTGAGCTTAAGCAGCATATAATCGATCCATGAACATAACTAGCCAAAACACGCTGTTTTCAAAATTTGGCTTAATGTAATTTTTAAAAAATAAGATACAGGTTCTAACCCGCCTTGCTGAAGAAACCTTTCTCAAAATTTCGTTACAGCGAAGGCCAAAGCTGATTATCCCAAATTCGGTATATATTCGGTGTTTTACATTTTCCTAACACTTAGCGCAGGTAGCGCTGTCTCCCGTCGCGCTGGCATCCGCGGCTGAGGACGTTGACCCCTGACCCCGGGCGGATGAATTTAACTGACAAATTCTACCATGATTTTTTTCCACGAGAACACTAGCATTTACTTATCGCAAACTGAAACTGATACTACAAAACATATCAAAATTAAGCTATATAGGGCAAATCACCGCACCCGCACCCGCACCTGCACAACACTGCGGATGTGAATGTTGAAAACTAACGGACGCATCCGCAATATCTGGAGTTTATCAGTTTTTCTTAAAATTTGCTTAACACCATTTCATGGCTACTCAACCTACCTGACACACATTTCAGAAAAACAGAAAACTAAAAACTAGCAGACCTGCACTGCAAGTAAAAGTCGGCGAACCTTCGGCGAAGTATGTTGCTAACATCCTTAGAAGGATATATACCATCGCTACCAAGATCGTCACAGCGAATCAGAAACACCTATTATACTATTCTAGGTTTAGGCGCTATCGCGCCAACCCTGATATACCTTCACTTGCCAGAAATAACAGTAAGACAGCCACAGCATATCGATAGCATTTTGGACTTAGCTATCCATTTAACAATCACTGGTTTTTCCTCAGCTCTTCGTCAAAAAGTTAAAAAACAATAAAACTACAGAAGACTACGTGAATAAATAAGCAATTTATTTGTTAATAAACGATTGCTATAACATTCTTGTTCTCGAAATGAACCACGAATAATGAATGAAAAGCTAAAATGAACGTGTAACACAAACGTACTTTCTGAAGGCTACTTGGATTAAGCTGTGTTTTGTCAATTATCTTGATGGCCACCTGAAAAAGTCAAGCACTGGTTAAATTAACGTACAACTAACTACTAACACAGCATACACGATCCTACTAAAAAACGAAAAACTTCCATCTTGAGTTAAGGGGGTAGTGTCGCGAAAGCAGTCGATTTTGCGCGACTGTAAAACTTGTTCAGATAATGTTAGAAATTGTTCTTTCTATATTTTAAAAATCTATCTAAAGGCAAATTATTTTGCCAAGTTTCAGCAAAATTGGTGCAGCATATAGTTTGCAATAATGTCTCAAAGTCGGAAAAATGACGAAAAAAAAACTTATTCACATTCCGTTTTTTAGTCACATTTATCAAATTTTCTGTTTAAGTTTTTAACACAGACTCATAGCACATATGTTGTAGTTTATGCACACAAAATTTAGTGCAGATTACTGTAGCGGCTGTGGAGTAATACTAGTTTGAACTGTGAAGGTGTACTTAAACTGTAAAATAGTAACAGCAATAATGATAAATTGTGAAAAATCTAGACACTTATTTTCAAATCAAAAGAAAAACGAACCTTCAATTTTATTTTTTTGTGTTTTTTTTTGTTTTTTGTGTTTTTTTCCCCCCTAACAAAAATTAAAAGCTGTGACCGTCAGTGAACGTGTAACAATGTGTATGTGTATATATATATATATATATATATATATATATATATATATATATATATATATATATATATATATATATATATATATATATATATATATATATATATATATATATATATAAATATATATATAGAAGATGATGAAGATATGATATGATATATATATATATACTAGTGAGAGGTAAAAAAACGTGTAAAACGTGTTAGTGTAAAAAGTGTTAGTGTAAATTTATAAAATTGAGCTTAGTTCAAACACGCATATCACTGACAATTTTCTCCTTGGCAATCAAAGACCTACTTCGCGGCCAGTTGGCAAATGTTTGGCTAGTTTGACTTTGGCAAAATTCCCCTTGCCAATTGTTTTAATGAGTCTGTATTTTCCAATATGAGGCTCGTCGGCGGATTGGCCACTGCGGCTGCGAGAAGAGATTCGGGACGAGCCAGAAACCCGGGGGCGATCAGAGCCATGGCCCGGCACGGCGGCTGACGCAGAACCCGACGGGGCTGCTGCGTTATGATCTTCCTGAAAACCAAATAAAACTATTATTATATATAGGTTTAATAACACTATAGACCAGGGTTTTTTTGTGCAAAACCCTGTGCAAATGCACACTTTTTAAAAATTTTGCACACAAAAATTAAAATTTTGCACAATAATGCACAGTAACTGACGGGCCTGTGATATGCTCAGAATGCACTGTTTTAAATGCAAAATCGGAAAAAAATTTCTGGGGGCTGCCGCCCCCAGACCTCTGCGTCTACACTGGAACGATGGGAAAAATTTTCCCTGCTACGTTATGGTTTAGTGCTCTTGCGTTTGTTTAGCGAATTTAACTGTTAAAGTTGCTAAAAAGTGCATTTTAACTCACTTCAAAAATTGAAAAGTCATTCCCCATCCTCCTCACGAAATTTTTTTTGGGTACGGTACTGCTGTCCGATGTGTCGTTCACATTTTTTGTTTTAATTTTCCAGTCGCTAAAAAATTATGATAAGTCTCCAGTTGACAGAATTCGGCCAAAAAATTAAAAAAATCTCGCCCCCATACCCCTGCAACTTTCTGGCTTAGTGATCTTGCATTCATATTGCGAATCAAAGTTTTAAACTTGCTACAAAGTGCATTTACAAACACATTACAAAAAATCGAACAGGTATTCCATCTCAAATTGTTTTCTGGGTAAGCCACTGAATGTACATATATGCCTCTAGAGGTATAAAATCGCGTATGTTTGCTGTTATATAGGCAAAGAAAACGCATTTACAGTTTGCACAAAAAAATAAAATTTTGCACACTAAATTTTGCACAATTATGCACACAAATTTTTTTGAAAAAAACCCTGCTATAGACGAGCCTATCTTAAGCCCGTGTTGGTTGAAATCTGCTTAGGGTTGTGAGGAGATAGCACGCGAGAGGGAAGAAAATCTTGGCCAGAATAGATGAAATGTAGGTTTTATTGCCGTTATGTTTTATTATATCGGAACAGAACATAAAATTATATATATATATATATATATATATATATATATATATATATATATATATATATATATATATATATATATATATATATATATATATATATATATATATATATATATATATAATGGTTTTAACCCATTTGATTCAGATTAGATTATTGTCCTGATTACGGGCGATGTCTCGACGAGGTAGTGCTGCTACTGAAGACAATCCGACCTGTGGTAGCTGCGAGAACGTGATACGTCTCGACAATGGTGATACTCTGATCCAGTGCAACCTATGCCGTCGCTCATTCCACTTCACGTGCTCTGGTTTGCCGAAAACTGTCTACAATGAGATCAACAAGAAGGAGTCTCAGGTGATGTGGTTCTGTTTTGTTTGCAACGGTACCGCAAAGAATCTAGTTAGGAGTCTGGGCGATCTGTCGCAAAAATATAATGACCTGGAAGCTCGTTTTGCTGTTTTGGAAGAAAAAGTAGGGGCTACTAGTGATGGCACCGGCACAACCGGGTCCTTTGGCTCTGTGAAACTCAATGATGACCCAGCTTTACCCAATCAAGATTCGATAGTAGAAACGGCAGTAAATGAAATTCTGGATCAAAAGCGACGAGAGACCAACTTAATGATCTTCGGCTTGCAAGAGCAGGAGTCAGCTGATGGCGACGAGACTGTCATTCACAAGATTTTTCAATCGGTTGGTATCAGCGGCACCGAAATAGTATCTCATCAACGCCTGGGTGACAAACGGCCGGGCAAAAGCCGTGCTGTCAAAGTCCGACTAAGCTCCGCCGAGACGAAATACACTGCCCTGGGGAATGCGAAACAACTGGCATCTTCTGCAGATTTCCGTAAGGTGTACATAAAACCTGATCTTACCCAGTTACAGTTGAAGAAGCAGAAAGCCCTCGTGGACGCCTTACGTGCTGCGAATACTGCTGAGAAAACAATGACCATTCGCCGAGGGAAGCTGGTCCCTTTAGCCCAGCTCATGGGGCCACCGGGCCTCCGCGGGTGAGCCCCACCCCCGCCACTGGAGTGAACTGTTCTAATAAGGTTTTTAGCTGTAACAAAAGGAATAACGTTTTTACCTGTTTGTTATTTAATGCTCGTAGCCTAATGAACAAATTGCATTTGTTTCCAGTGTATTTATGTAATCATGGCTACCCTGATGTAGTGGCTGTGACCGAGTCATGGAGCATGCCTCACCGCGATTCGGACGGTCTCTTGTCGGTTAAGGGCTATTCTCTATTCCGCGCCGACAGGGGAGCATGGGGTGGAGGTGTAATTATCTATGTCCGCAGTAGTCTAAGTCCGGTTTCGTGTACTATCTTGGACGATTTCGGCTACAACGAATTTGTGTGCTGCCGTATTCGTCTCCTTGGTGACGAGTCCTTGCTTGTCGTTGCTGTATACCGCCCAGAAACACATGGGCGCGACATGGACGACTGTTTGTTTAATATGATACGATCCCTGCCCTCTGTTGCTTCTGATCGGCGTTTGTTGCTTGTGGGCGACTTTAATTTCAAGGACATAGATTGGACTAATCACGCTTGGCCCACTCACTGCGACGGCTTTATGGAATCCATTCATGACGGTGGTTGGTATCAATTTGTCGATTTTCCAACCCGGGGCGTCAACACACTCGACTTGGTTTTTGCTAACGAACAGCATCTTGTCTCCGAAGTCGCTCCCGTTCCCGGCCTTGGTCGAAGCGACCACTTTGGCGTCCGGTTCAGGTTTTTGGTTGAATCACACAAGCGCCCCCCGCCGCCATCAAAGCGGGTTTTTACGAAAGTAAATTGGCCTGCCTTTCGTATCATGCTGTCAGCGTTGCTTCACGATTTTTCGCCCGCCATGCCGGTTACAGTCATGTGGTCACTGATCTCGTCAAGCATTCAAAGGTGCATTGAGGCTTTTGTTCCAATCTGCCAGCAGAAGCCAACTTGGAGACCAAAATGGTCAGATGCAAAGTGTTTCCGTGCCCTTCAAAACCACAGAACTAAGCTACGGAAGTTTCAGCGCTCCGGTAGCCAGCGCGATCTTGAAGCCTACAAAAGTGCATCCAAGAAAGTATCGATGCTATCTCTTCACGCTGTGTATAGCTTTGAGTCCAAGCTGGCAGACAATGTTAATTCCGATCCAAAGTCATTCTGGTCCTATGTGAACGCAATGTCCAAGTCAAGACCGTCGGTGGGTCCTATCCGTAAACCTGACGGATCTCTTACGGAATCTGACCAAGAATGCGCTGCCGTTATGGCTGAATTCTTCGCGTCCGTTTACCGCGATGAAGCCTTGCTGGTAACTGATATTCTTCCGGTTACCACTACTAGAATGCCTGACGTTGTATTTACTCCTAGTAAGGTTCGCTGTGCAGTGAAACGGATGAAGCGGTTTGCGGCACCTGGTCCCGATGGGGTACCCCCGGTGGTTTTGACGGAGTGTGGATCCATCTTGTACCCTATTCTATCTGTATTCTTCAACGAAAGTCTGAAACACACTTATATTCCTGTAGAATGGAGGACTGCTAATGTGATTCCGATCCACAAGAAAGGTTCACTGCACGAGGCTGGAAATTTCCGACCGATTAGTCTCACCTCAGTAATCAGCAAAGTCATGGAATCAACGATCTCGTTTGAGATGGTTCTGCATGGTCTTGAAAACGGTTTAATAATCCCAAGTCAACATGGTTTCCTGCCGGGTCGTTCGTGCGAAAGCCAGCTGTTAACCTTCGTCGACCGTATCGTTAAGTCCTTGAATGAGGGCGATTGGGCGGATGCTATCTACCTGGACTTCAAGAAAGCTTTTGATCGGGTCCCACATGCACGTCTGGTTAATATTCTTAAGGCCCATGGTATCGGGCAAAACTTGCTGGATTGGCTGAAAGCATTCCTGTCAGATCGTACTCAGTCAGTGCTTGTTGGTCAAGCCGCGTCAAGACCTATTGATGTGCCTAGTGGTGTACCACAAGGCAGTGCACTCGGCCCTACCCTGTTTATGTACTTTGTTAATCTAATCGATCTGTCGGTCGGTGGGGGATTGCTAAAGTTCGCCGATGACTGCAAACTTTTCCGTCGAATCTCGAGGCATCCGTTGAGTACCAGACTTGATGTGGCCGACATGCAGCTGGATCTGGACGCTTTATGGTCCTGGTCTAATGACTGGGTTTGGTCTCGCTTTGGTTTGCAGTCCTTGCAAACGAGGCGACTTCGTGCGGATCTAATTCTACTATACAAAATGTGTCACGGTTTGCTGGATCTTCCTGTCAGTACCTTCTTTGAAGTGGCATCTGCGAGCCGACTGCGAGGCCACCACCTCCGGCTGAAACCTCTGTTCACCCCTAGATGGAATTACGCCCGCTATGCGTTCTCCTACCGTACTGTCGACTGTTGGAACTCGCTACCTCAGGAAATCGTGTCAGCTCCGAATTTAGCCAGTTTTAAGCGCATGCTCCATGATTCTGGGTCACTGCCACAGTATTGAGCTCGTCTTGCTCTGCTGTGGTTGATTTTTCAGAGGACAGGCCGATCATGCCCTGACCAGGAACGCAGAAATGTGGCGCCGACTACGGCGTCCTATATCATCCACACCGACCATGACAAAGATATATTCATCAGCTCAATCCTGTGACCTGTGGTGTGGGTCCAGGTAAATAATCCAGGTAAATATATATATATATATATTAGTGATCGAACGGGATCCCGAATCCCGATCCCGAATCCCGAGGGTAAAATCCCGATCCGGTCCCGATAGCAAATCCCGATCCCGATCCCGATCCCGAACGCAAATCCCGATCCC
>JASANF010002894.1:0-46749 GCA_030248245.1 Trissonchulus sp. WLG1_4 | reverse complement strand
GGGGTTCGACCCGTAAAATTCCGAGCCCTGAGCCGTGCGATCCGCAAGCCCAGGTCCGGCTCGAGCTTCAGCAGCGGATTAACAATGTCTGCATTGCATATATATTAATTTTTACAAGTAGTACTTGAGGGGGCTATGTTCACACTCCAAACACACTCCAACGTATTAATTGATCTCGTTCATTAATTATTATTATTTGTCACAAAGTAAGTCCAAACATTTAAACAATTCTATTAAAATTTTAGCAAAGGCTTAATATATAACCCGATACTTTATTTGTATTTTGATGCAGCACAATGCAAACATGTAATTACAAAACGATAAACAATAATGTCATGCGCTATTGAGGTTGGCGCAGGAAAAATGGTTCAAACCAAGTTAATGTTTTTCTAAGCAAGGATTGCTAAACTCAATAAGAAATTCTGGCCGGCCATGCGCAATGAGTGGAAGCGGGTCGTGGGTACCCGCGAGTTGGGTTGGGTTGGGTCAAAAATTTGAGCCGTGGGTCGACCCGCGATTGCACACTTCAGGCTGCGTCGGTCGACTAATTTTTTTGACCCGCGAAACCTAAAAAATCACTATGTCGGCTTCCAACTTTACTGAAATTTTAGTACCGTGTAATAGTACCATTCGTTTAAGGTACATATGTAGCAATGCAAACGATGTAGTTACAGATGTGCACTTTGCAAAATGAAATTATTCATGGGCAACAGCTAAAACAGTTATCAGGTAAGGATGTCTATGGAGTTGTGGCTCAAAATAGGTACCGAGTCGGGTTTTACGGCGCGGGTTGGGTCGCGGGTTACCCTCGAGTGTCGAGCCACGGGTTGGGTTGGGTCGCCGGTTGAAAATTCTGACCGGCGTTTACACTTGTAAACCTAAAAAACTAGCGTAATTGTGATTCTTTTGTTGGTTTGTGCGTAAATACGTAAATAGACTTTTGTATATTTAATATTAATCAAGCAATTTGTACAAGCAAATGCCCCATTACGATGCTATAGATGTAGCACGTAGCTGGATTTTTTATATACAACTTTTATTGCAATTTAGTTTGATTGAAGTAAGGGCTAAATTCAGCATATAGGTACTTAACTTACTTACGTTTACGCTAATATATAAACCTTAAAGTCTTGTGATCCAATCCAATTTTGAAACATTTTGATAATTTTCAAGACGTTTTGATAACGAAATATGTATTAGATGTTAGATGCAAAATATGATTAGATGCAAAATAAACTCGACAAAAATAAAAATATTGCCTTTACTAATGTTCTAATTTTATCACGCTTGATTATAAAATGTGCTGCATAAAAGGCATAATTCAGTAAAAATTCAATGTTCTATTTCAGATTTTCAATATTTTAGGAATTTAGAATGTAATACATTTTCTTTCAAATAGCCTCCGTTGAGCTCAACGGAGCCGTAGAAATTTTATCCAATTTTATAAACAATTTCAACGGCTCCGTTGAGCTCAACGGAGCATTTTTAGTCTTTATAAAATCAAATTTTTTTCAACGGAGAACTTTCAACGGCGCCGTTGAGTTCAACGGGCCGTTGAAGTCTTATAAAGTTGGGCCCTGAACGTGAATTTATTGCCGCTGTGGACATTGTACACAATAATACAAGCACACTTGCAAAACTTCCAAAACACAAGTGCTTACACAACTTACACAAGTTACAGAACAGTGTTATATAGTTCATATGTACACGGTTTACAAACCATAGGGCTACACGTTACACAATTATAAGTGCTACAGGTTACATGCTCACAAAGGGTTAAACATAAACTTCATTATTAATGAGGTTCCAAATTCCAATGAATTTATTAACTGAGGATCATTAAAAGCTGACTGAATGTACATAAATGTAAACCATTACGTTCAATTTAAACTTAAAATTAAGCCATATTTTTTACAAAGCGGAGCGGACAGACATCGAAATAGATTCAACCTGATTGAACTTGTTTAGCCTAATTGCTTTGCAACGGATTACATTCAGCATTGCTGATCGCATATCTTTGTTTTTAATGAAATAGATTAGAATATTGTTTGTGTTGTTAAGATTGATAATTACCCATAAAATAGGATTCAAGACAAATTCATAGCTTACATTCAGCAGATAACTCCAGCTTCTTACCATTAAAGGTAGGGTTTGCAGGAAAAACGTACACATTACAATTAACAGTAACATTTTTGTAACCTTTATCTGTCTAGCACGATTTTGCTTCATCAGCTCTGTGCAAGTTTCATTTTTTCTACAGTACAGAAATGCTAAAGCAAGCAAATAAATCAAAACGCTTGCCACCCCAGTAGCTGATTGGTAGTTTACATTATAGAGAAATATCCAGGGCACAAAAGCGTTGCTTTGAACACAAATTCGAGAATATGCATTCACTCTCGGTAACATGAAGACGGTTATCATTAAGATTCCAGTAACGACAAAAGCAGAGATGAAAATTGCCGCACTAGCAAGCAACAGCATTTTTGCCGTGATCTTAGTGTATGTTATGGGGTTGTAGCAGGCAATGCAACGGTCGATGGACACCAAGATTAGCATCGGGTTGGCAGTGTAGCCAGCCAAGGTCCACGCCAGGGAGTGGACAGTCAACCGACAATACCATCTGCTGACCAAGTCGTTATGCTGATTCGTCAGAATTAGGAATATTCTGCGAACCGCAGCGCTAAACTGACCGACACCCATTAGCAAATCGGCCACAGCTAACATTCCGGGCAAACAGTATTCTTTAGCATGAAGTTTTTTAGTCAGAATGATTGCAAGAATAATCAGCATGTTACCGGAAATTTGAATAACACCTTCAATACCGTAAACAGTATAGGAAATTAAGTTTATCTTGATATCTCTTGACAAGCTGGTGGATATATTTGATGTATTCATGTTACAAAGGTCTTCGAAACATTATCTGAAAAGGACCGTAAAAAATTTGCTGTTGAATTGGCAAAACAAGAAGGAAATCTAATAGCTGTTCAATATTTAATAGACAAAAACTGAAATAGAATTAGGAAAAACATTGTACAAAATAGACATGAAAGCAAAAACAAACACAATGTTCGAATAAAAAAAGTATAACATAGAGAGAAAAAAAGTTAAAATTTGTATCTCTCATTGTCTCCCACAGCCACTTCCTTATGGAACCATCGTTCACCTGGTCGATTCATACTCACAGCCATTTGTCCTTTCAGCCCAAAAAATTGCTTAATAATCTTCGATTCGACGTAAGATTTTTTGTAACTTTACTGGCTGAGCGGACACACAGCAGTAAACATGAATCGACCATTAGGTCCCAATTTCTGCTGAATGCACAATGTATGTGGTTGCTCTTTATTTTGCTGCTGTGAAGTCACTCTTTCATTAAAATTTAAAAAATAAAAAAAAACAAAAATTATAAAACTTGAAATTAAAAAGTTTGCTCCATTGACTGTGGCTCAGTTTAGGGCACTCCTGTAGCATAAGTCGTTCCGTTGCTAGCTGCTTGCGCTTCACAAAAAATTGACATAGGGTCTTATCAAAAATTGAATTTATCGGTATAGATTTAACTTTCTTTCGTCAATAACGCAGCGTCAGTTAAACGTAATTTATTGAAACTTGGCACACACCGTATGTGAGCCATCTGGGGCAAAAATTTCTGCCGGCTATTTTCATTTCGTCCTGAAAATGTACTTCATTAGCAAAATTAATTCAAACCTAATCCGTTAAATCCAGTTTTGGATAAGACCCATAGCTTATTTCTACTTTCATATTTTATTTTTGTAATGCGAATACCTATTATCAAGAGTACATAATAGGAATAGTATGACACTCTTCCTATTATGCCTTCGGGCGTGCGCCCAATGCGGAGCGCGAAATAGCCCGTTTATGTACGGTTTTGAGGTGGGAGTACCCCCCTCGACTGAAGACCCTGTACTCAACTGAGGGGGGATGTCGTGGAGAAACGGATGCAACACAGAACCCAAATAAATGAATGCCCACCTGCGCTAGAAGTTGAGTGGTGAATCAATTGCTGTTTGAACTGGGTGCCCCGAGTCGCTGGATAGAGACAGTGCAACGGTCCGGAGCAGGAGTCGTTGGGGTTAATGACCAACGTATCGTCGTCTGGAAAGGCGGACAGCGGATGCTCACACTGTCTGGAGTACGAGTCTCTGGTAGCCGGACCCGCGAGTGTCTGGAATGAGGACAGCGGATCCTCACGCTGTCTGGTTTCGGAGTCCCTGGTAGCGGGACGCGCGAATTGTCTGTTACTGTGTCGGCCCAGAGATAGCCGGCAAAATGGAATTCACTGGTGACCAAGGTACCAGAGAGCAATGATGAAGCAGCTAGTGGATAATGCCACTCGGTAAACAGCTGCTGGTAATAACAGAGAGCCCACCGACCGTCTCGGATGACGGAAGCTGAAACCGAGGAGAACAATTAGCTGGAATCAACTATCTCAATTCCGGGACTCGGGTGGCCTCGTATCTGGAAGTCTTCTCTCACTGGGAATTGCCCCTACAGGGCACTACGCCTATGAGTATCCTACCTAACCCCTATTCTTGCATCTGCCTAGACAGCCTAAGATTCGCCAGGTGAGCGAATATGGGGGGACGCGTTGGGTGACACGGAGCCATCTTTGGGTGACGGCTACGACAATCCACTCGTCTTCTTCTTTCTTTGCTTTGCTCCCCTGAAACACGAGCACATTCACTGTCAGATCGCGATTATCAAACATCGCGACTGGGGTACCCCCCCCCTCAGTTCAGTACCCCGTCTTCCGTTGAGGGGGGTACCCCCCACCTTATTTCAAGACACTGACAAGGACTTTCGTTGATGTGCTGAACTGAGGGTGGAGAGGGATACCCTTCCCCCTTCAACTGAAGACGGGGTACTGAACGGAGGGGGGGGGGTAGCGTAAGGTCTTGCTCAGTGTCTTGAAACGAGGGGGGGTGCCCCCCTCAGTTGAGTACGGGGTATCATTTTGAGGGGGGTACCTCCCCCTCAGTTGAGTACAGGGTCTTCAGTCGAGGGGGGTACCCCCACCTCAAAACCGTACATAAACGGCCTATTTCGCCAGGCATAATAGGGAAATTGTCATACTCTTCCTATAATGTAGTCTTGCTATTACCTACTTATGTATTAATGAAACAAGAAAATTCCTTTTATTAATGTTTTCACACTTTTTACTTCTGTCTAGTACTGAAAACAACTAAACAGTTGTACATTGGAAACATGCCAAAATTTCATCAGAATCAATTATAGTACATTATTTGAGAGCTTGGAAATAACCGGTGTCGAATAGTCTACTGAAATTTCTGAAAAGTTTCTCCAAGATGAAATCATCAATTCAATTATCTTGTTTACGAAAAAATCCCTATAGAAATCTAGTTTGTTTGACATCATGGATTTATGTTAACGCTAAGGGAATCATCCCATTACCTTCGAATAACTTAATGACGTTCCACACTTTTTCAAAAAGGTAATGCAACAATAAAGGTAGCTATTGACAATTCTTAAACTATCAATTTTGATATATTAAAATTAGCTCGAACATGGCAAAAACTATGTAGTTTGGGTGGAAAATAGGTAATCCTATTTGTGGCCAATTATGTAGTTTTATCTACAGCACGTCTAATTACATACAACTCTTACCTTATGCAACTCTTCTGCAACTTCTGACGACAAAATTTATTTTTTAAATTGTTATTGTTTCAGAAAAGTTTGTTACATCAAACGTTATAAACTTCTGTTCTAATCAAGAACTGCAAAGTGCACAATAGTGCACAAGTTTTTGTATGTCGTCATTTTGTTTTCCCCTTTTTTAAGTTTTCCTCTTACTTTTTCTAAGTTATCGTTTTCCTGACGCCGCCTAGGCGGCGGCAGGTTTTTATAGTGCTTTTTGGCTTAAGCTGGCCAAGAAGCAGATTGCATGATTTGTGTGTTCAAACTTTTGATTGTCGGGGTCTTATTATTAAAAGTTGCTTAAAGTATGGATGTAAACCGTTATACAATTTTGTTAAGTTTAATTTAATTATTGCATAAGTTATGTATATTGCTATTTATGCACTATTCATAATTAATAATATATGCGTTAGGATTCTGAAGATTAAGTTAGTCACCCGCTTGGCCATAATTAGAATTTTTCTTTGCAGTGTTGTCATTTCTTTAACAAAAAGCAACATGATCTAATCCAAAACATCAAATAGTCTTACAAAGCGTTCAATTTTTTTTAATTCAAAACATAAAAAAATAGTTCCCACTTTCACAGTATCAATTTTTGAAGAAAAAAGGAGGGGTTCGTACGGCAGTTTTCTCGCCTTTAGTTGTTTGAGTGCGGTTTGTCTAGTCTGACCAAAAAATGCTTAACTCTGAGTCAAAAAGAAACACGCCATTTTATTACGAAAAGATCAAAATGCAAGCATCAAGAGCACAGCGAGTCCCAAAAGTAATTTAATAGCAAAATTTAGTAGTTCACATCGACATCACGGCCCAATTTTATAAAGTATTCAACGGCCCGTTGAACTCAACGGCGCCGTTGAGCTCAACGGAGCCGTTGAAAAATCAGCCAATTTTATAAAAATTTTAACGACTAAGTTGAGCTCAACGGAGACGTTGAAAATCCTCCATTCAAATCACGCGACTACTATTTCGTTCTAAAGTCTTTGATTTTCACCGACATTATAATCTAAAATATGCACTGGAAATTTCAACGGAGCCGTTGAAATAAAATTGGATTTTATAATCGCTCCGTTGACAATTTTCAACGGCTCCGTTGAAAAATTTCACCAGCAATTTTATAAAAAATCTATTGCTACGTCAAGCTCAACGGAGCCGTTGAAAATCTTCCGTTCAAATCCGGCGACTATTATTATTTCGTTCTAAAGTCTTTGATTTGTGCCGAAATTTTCAACGGGAAGTTGAGCACAACGGAGCTAGGAGCTCCGTTGAAATATAAATTGATATTTTGCTGGTTAAAATTAATGGATAAATTTTTGCTTTTGTTATATTTGTTGTTGTTTTTGAATTGTTTTTTTGTTGTTTACAATTCACAAGTTCATTTTGTCCGAATATCCGGCGAAGTTAAATTCGGTTCCAACCTGCCAAAATTATCAAGCATAAGGACAAACGGTCATAAAGCTCACAAGTAGGTTTGTTTCGGTTCACTGTAACTGATTACTTATTAATTGTGTTTTATTTTAGTAATCAGTTAAAGTTAACTGATAACTTAACTGATTATATTTTGTGTAACAGTTAAATTTTTTACTTTAACTATTTTTGACACAAAGTCAGTTAAGGTGGTAGTTGCGTTTTCGAGGTTTTTGTGATTTCAGTGTAAACTTTGCGCCACCATCTAGACCCTTATTTTAAAATCAAAAGAAAAACGTACCTTCATTTTTTTTTCTCTTATTAGTGGCAATTAATTGTGCGTCAAAATATTAATTAGTGTACTTCACAAGCTGGCCAATCTGATATGTTACTTGTTTTGCTGAGCTTTACGTCTCTTTTGTGTGATGTGTGGCTTAGAACCGGCAATTGGTTCAAGATATTCGTCAATATTGATAGTCTAGTGTCTAGCAGTAAATATTTGACATCATACAGCGTTGGACTAGTTTCTCAGTGAACGTACAAATTTCAAAGCAAAATGCTCTATTTTTGCAACCTACAGCTACGCTTTTTTCCAGTTGACATTTCTTTCGTTTTCTTTTTCGTTTTCATTTCGTTTTCCTTCATTTTCGTTTTTTCTTTCGTTTTCGTTTTTTTTACCTGTCAACATTTGACAGCTTGCCCAGCATGACCTTTGGAGCCGACAAAGGGTCCTGCAAATGCTGAGGTCACAGACCACCGCACTCAAATACTTTTTCAAAGAGGGTGCTGTCAAATACGTGTTAATATTTAAAGGACGAGTTACATACCTATATAAATTCAAGTGATACTTATACATTTTCCAAATAATTGTCCATTGAATTGTCTTGTAGGATTTTATACGAGAACTGTAAAAATTGATTTTTTTTAAAATTTGTATGTACCGACTTACATTATATAAACCGCCTATGGTATTCAAGTTTTCTTTCTAGTATGTATGTGTTGTATTAATTTGAGCAAACATTCAACAACAAACAATTCAACTTACGGGCACTGTTACTAAACACTAATTACACATAAGTAGCTAAAGTCGACTCAAGAGTAGCACCCCCCGCCATGTAAGTATTTGAATCAACAAGCAGCTGTCAGCTGCTTTAATTTGTCTACCGCTCGTCAATTTATTGAAAACTTTGTTGCGCAAGCCGAAAAAGTTGGCTTCGCATATATTCACTTTTGTTTTCGTTTTTTTTTCGTTTTCGTTTCGTTTTAGTTCATTTTAGTGTTAACTGAAAAAAAAGCGTAGCAGTATGAGCAAAACTGCTTCGGCGACGCTACCACCTTAATTTAACTGTAACTTAAGTTATCACCAAAAACTGATTTAAATCAACTGAAAATATAAAAAACGTGCATTTTTAGTAACATCCTCAAAATTCTATCATTTCTAAAATTGTTAAAAGTTTGCCCTATAACTGATTAATTTCAGTTAAAGTTACCTATCAGTTAAAATCATCAGTTAACAGAAACTTTAACTGATTTACTTATTGGCCAATAACTTAACTGTAACTTTTACTGATTTAATTTTTGGCTAATAACCTAACTGTAACTTCAACTGATTTAAAATCTCAAATTTAAACAACCCTTCTTACAAGTATAACTTTAACCTTTGTCCGTATGCCCATACATCCGTATATCCATATGCACTGCGCGAATCTTTTTTTAAAATCGTCCATTGATTTCAACGGAGCCGTTGAAATTTTGTCCGATTTTATAACAATTTCAACGGCTCCGTTGAGCTCAACGGAGCCGTTGAAATTTTATATGTAATCGTTCTCCGATAGAACGATTTTTTTTTCTAAAAAGCCGCCGTTGAGCTCAACGGAGCCGTTGAAATTTATCCAATTTTATAAACAATTTCAACGACTCCGTTGAGTTCAACGGCTCCGTCGAGTTCAATCGCGCCGTTGAGCTCAACGGAGGATTTTTAGTCTTTATAAAATTGAATTTTTTTCAACTGAGAACTTTCAACGGGCCGTTGAGCTCAACGGGCCGTTGAAATCTTTATAAAATTGGGCCCACATCTGCGGCAATAACTGCGTTCATTCCAGCTGAAATTGGCCGAGTCGTCTTTTTGGTTTGTAATATTAGCGCGGTTAAAATGCAAACTGAAACACAGAAGCTCTACTAACTAAAGTCTGTTTTTCAACATTTCAGGCGTTTTGAGTAAAAACATATAAATTAGTGTACATCTATCTTATATGTAAAAATATTACAATGTCATCAAACAATACATATTTTTCATTGCATGTGTCTATTTCGTTAGAAAAATAATTCACTGTCAGTCTGATAATAAAAAATCTATTGGACTTTAACGGAGTAAACAAAATATTAATCTAAAGTTTAGGCACATTGTGGATAAGATTGTTTTCGAACATTTCTTAAAAATGTTTTTACACAAAATGTTGTTCAACCTAAAGGCAAAACTATCTGTGCAGATATTAACATTCTTTAAAACGTTTTGCATCTGCCAGAAATGAAAGCAACACTATGTGAAAACGTGTAGCCTTCACAACATCAGTTGCTGAAATTGTAGGTTACAATTCCTTCAATAGGAAATCAGTTGGTGTTTTTAAATTAGGCTAAACGAACTAAACTAAACTAAACTGAATTTGGTTAATTAAGTAAAATGCACAGTAGTGCGGAAAAGTCAAGTTTGGTCAAGTTTGGTCTAAAGAAGCCATATTTTGGAAGTTACCTAAAAAACCACCATTTTTACAACTCTGTGGAGTGACAACGGAAGTCCTCGGATAATTGACAAAAATCTTGGTGCACGCCGAGCCTAGTTTTACCGACATTTTATTTTGTTTTATTTAATATTTATTTACCGTATATTTTCCGGTAAAATAATACTCACTGTCATCCTGTGGAAATATGTGCGCCTGTCAACAGAAGTGCTTGTTTCTTTATTCTTGTTCAAACTATTTTTCATTTATATTTGTGCGAAAAAAGTGGTAATACAGTGGTTTAATTGCTATTAATTAAAGGCTGACCAGCATAGATAATGAATGAATGTGAAAATAAAAAAAATGTGTACTGAAAGAGTAATCAAATAATTTATACATATTCATAAATTGTATTTTACTCCCGTCCAAACATAAAATTTTTTTACCCTTAGGTCGTAATTTGTAATTACATATTATATCTACATATTATGGCTGAACATTATGGGTGAATAATTTTTGTTTGTAACTATTAGCATAGTACATATGTTCCTGTATGAAAAATTATGCTTGCAGTTTTCTTCTACATAAATAAACCAAACCATATGTGGGCCCCATACGTTACATACACACATACCTCATACATACATATTTTCCACACGTGAATTTGTGTGTTTGTGTTGACAGTTTACCGTTATTACAGCTACCCATTTATTTCAGGAAAATTCTTTTTCTTCCAAATTTCTTTAATTTTTCTTTGCTTTTTCTTTCATTTCATTTTTCTTTCGGTTTTCAACAAACAAAAGTTGATGAATGCCTGTCGGGTCAAGGAACAACTTTTGTCAAGCCAAAAGTTCACCCGTCCCTTCTCTTTTATCTGACAGCTACACATACGTAGAATGTGTACGTACGTGCTACACATGTGTGCGTGTAAAAGTATTGATATATGTATTTATCAATATGCGCCTAGGCCAATTAGCCAGCAATTAATTTTAAGTTAGGTAACCAGTTGACAGCTAGTCAACCGCTCGTCCAAATTTTCTTTCTTTTTCTTTGATTTTTCTTTCATTTGCTTTTTCTTTCGACCAAAATTTCTTTCATTTTTCTTTGCTTTTAATTTTCCTGAAATAATTGGGTAGCTGTACGGTTTCTAAGCAAAATTGGAGAGTGTGCAACTCTGTTTAGTATTTATTTTTTCGATTAGATGATTTCGATTGATTAAAAGTTTCGTCTAAAAAAACTTGACGTGGCGTGATACTGAATAAATTATTGTTTCGACTGATATAAAATATACCACTATTCAGTTAGTTAGTGGTGTCAGAGACAGTTGAATTGCTATAAAATTTATGTTTGTGAAAAGTTTGCATTTTTTGCCTCAGTGCATCTGACGACATACCGACCAATCACATTCGTGAATAGACGAGAAGGTTGGAGCTTTGGTAACTTTATTTAATGATCTGAAAGCACGTGAACAAGAAAGCTGAGAGAAAATTCACGTGTGAGACAAACAACCAAATGGACCTTATTCGGTTAACGGCCCTAAATAGGACGTTTTACCCTACTTTTGGGTTTTTGATATAACAATATATAACTTTGCTTTGTCTTGCTGCTGTTTTCAAGGTTATTACATAATTCAATAAACTATTTTGTTTTCTATAGTGGTTTTATTGCAGTCAACGGAATGGTAAGTGATGGACAATATAAAAAATATATAAACGAAGATTTATATAAATCACTAATTTTTCAAATGAGTAAACAAAGAACGTGCAAAGATTCATTCACAAATAACTTTCAGCAACATAGTCAATTAATGTGGTAGTTACGTTTTCGAAGTTTTTGCAATAATTCAAAAAATACTTGAATGAACATAATCAAACTTACTAACACAGACATTGTAAATGTACACAACATTATTTGAGCTTAGTTTGAAATTGATTCTTACTTTTACGGCTATTTTATGGCTCAAAAACAAGATTTTTTGTGTATTTTTTGAAAACTTGATTGAAAAAATAGGAAAATTGTATGTAAATTTTTGTTGCTCCTACGCTACTCAGGAACGCCGTTCAAAAAAGGTCTAACCCGTTTTATTTTAAGAATATTTTCAGCTAAAATATATTTCAGTAAGTCGTTTTAGGAGATCGGTAACTTTTTTTAACACCAACTGCCGAATTCTCAAGGAAATATTGCAAATTACAGATAACCGTTTGACACCATAATTTACAAGCATATAGTCCCTTATGTGTCTATACTATCTGGAAAATTTGGTAGGTGTACAGCTACCCAATTATTTCAGGAAAATTAAAAGCAAAGAAAAATGAAAGAAATTTTGGTCGAAAGAAAAAGCAAATGAAAGAAAAATCAATGAAAAAGAAAAAAAAATTGGACGAGCGGTTGACTAGCTGTCAACTGGTTACCTGACTTAAAATTAATTGCTGGCTAATTGGCCTAGGCGCATATTGATAAATACATATATCAATACTTTTACACGCACACATGTGTAGCACGTACGTGCACATTCTACGTATGTGTAGCTGTCAGATAATAGAGAAGTGACGGGTGAACTTTTGGCCTGACAAAAGTTGTTACTTGACCCGACAGGCATCCATCAACTTTTCTTTGTTGAAAACCGAAAGAAAAATGAAATGAAAGAAAAAGCAAAGAAAAATTAAAGAAATCTGGAAGAAAAAGAAAAAGAATTTTTCTGAAATAAATGAGTAGCTGTATGTTATAGCAGCCCAAAGCCTTGGCAGTTTTAGTAAACCACTTCAAAAATTGCAAATTTTCTTCAAACTCATGAAATGACATTTTTTACGCTTTTGTTAGCCATTTTTTCAGCGCTTAAGGACAAACTGTGCTTAGTGTAATATTAAATGACCCCAATGTAGCCCTAGTTAACTAAGTTTAAAATATTTAAAAAATCCGTCATTTCTGAGCACAATGAGTGATTTCAGTTGAAGTAACGAATATCCTGACGGATTCATGGGAACGCAAAGAAAACAAACTTGACAGTAGCCAAATAAATTTCCACAATACCTTTTTCGAATTGAGTGAAAAGGTTGAATATTTTTTTAGTTAGAGCCCACCAAAGTCATGAAAACAGCCTTTTCTTGACTTTATAGTAAAATTTGGGGTAAAATTTTGGTCATAGAAAAAATATTATAAATCGCTACGCTTAGTTCCGCATGCTACCACTTTTATAACACACAAATGTGACATCTGTATAATTTACTTGACCGTATAGGGACATTTTTCACCACAGCGAAGAAATAACGAAATACATGGAAAAATGCCTAAAATTGAGCTGATAAGCTTCACCAAAATAGTTGGTGTGCACGCTATGAGTGTTATCAACATTTGAAAAACTGAAATTTTGTACAAAATATGTTGGTTTATAATGTGCAACAAGCAGTAAGACCGCTTGTAAATCGATTTAGTAATTGCCACAAAATTTAGCAATGAAAAAGCTGCAAAAACTTAACTACCACCTTAAATCGACATGCAGGTAATAATGCATAAAAAAATAATCATTTTACACTCGAATTTGTTTGAAGTTTGATAACATTGGTTGCATTTCTTAAAACTGGAGAACCTTGTTTTCGACATTTCAAAACTCCAAAGATAGCATAGCGCATATCTCTGTTTTTGCAAACATAAATTATTATGTTATTTGTGTAATTAAGATTTATAATGACCCACATTAAAGGATTCAACATAAATTTGTAATAATTGTCCAGGACAAAAACATAGCTTCTCACTAATTGCGGAATTGTTTGCAAAAATAAAGAACACATTATCACTATAAGCAGCATTTTTGTTACTTTAACTTGCCTATCTCTGCTTTGCTTGACCATTTCCGAAGAAAAGTCAAATTTTCTACAATACAAAAATATCATTGCAAGAAAATAAATCACCACGCTTACCATTCCAGTTGCTGTCTCATAATTGATATTGTGAACGAAATAATTTTCGACAAAAGCATTTCTTTGAGGACAAATTATAGAAAAGAGAGCTTCACGTGGTATGACATAAACAGTGTATACAAAAAACGAAGTAACTGCAAAAGCACTGACATATACAACAGCGCTGGCTGTTAGCAACATTTTTGCAGTTATTTTCATATAAGCTAACGGGCTGTAACAAGCTATGCAACGGTCAACAGATATCAAAATCAGCATGGGATTGGTAAGAAATGTAGCTAGCGTCCAAGCAAGGGAGTGAGGGGTTAACCGGCAGTACCATTTTGTTACCATGATGGTATGCTGTCCAGTAAGTATCAAAACCACTCTCCTTAGACCAGCGAATAGCTGACCCAGTCCCATAGTAAAGTCAGCCACTGCTAACATTCCCGGCAAACAGTATTCTTTGCTGTGCAAAGTTTTGTTCAAAAGTATCGCTAGGATGATCAACATATTTCCACCGACCATGAGAATTCCTTGTATTGAATAAGCGCAGTACGATCCAAATAAAATTTTCAACTCGTGTGACCAGTTAGTATCATTGTAGTTGTCCATTTGCACTGATTCTGATGCTTTTGACTGTTGTGAAAGGCGTCAAATAACGGGATAAGTTTTTTACTTCAATACACGTACTGTAATTCAGTCTAGTACTTTGTGTTTGATATAATTAGAAGTAGTTGAAATTGTGAAACTGAACACAGTATCTTAAAGCTGTGTCGACTGAGACCGACTAAACAGACATATGTAAATGAGAGAGTCTGTTAAATAAGTAAAACATTGTTACCAGTAATTATTGATATTTTAATTAGAGTTCTATTGTTCTGATTTGTATTCAAATACATACTCAGATTTGTGTTTGTTTGATTTTTCTGCTGGATTTTTACAATGCCGGTTCATTAAGACGTTTATGATTTGTTAGGTTCAGTATAGATGTAAAAATTATAAAAAGAGTTAAAACTACCAACGCAGCATATCTGTGATTGTAGAATTGTGCAAATAGCAGTAAGCACTCAGATAGCTACATATATAATTATGTAGCACATATATTTGTTGTCTCATTTAGTTTCTTTACAAAATTAGTGTTTTGAAGCAGTAGATTTGTAGACAGACATTTTGTGGAACAAAATTGCAAGTCACATTTGAATACACAATATGACGGTTAATAAGTCATCAAAAAGTTTTTCTACGTACATCGGTTGTAAATAAAGGCATGTATCAAACAAAAGAACCAATTAGTATATAATGCATAAACTATATCAGTAAGCAATAACAATCCATGTGGCACCACAAACCTTGACTGGTCAAAGGTTACTCATGGTTCGCTTATGCAGACTATCGCCTAATTGATTATAATATTAAAGATAATGCATTCGATTGGGTTGAGTATAGTATAGTATTCAATGTTGTGTATTGTGTAGTATAGTACAGTTGAGTTGGCATTCAATATAATTAACATGTATTGTTTTATGCCTGGATTGTTCATTTGTCGTTTCAAAAACGTAAATGTAATTTGTTGTTTCACTAACGTAGTATGTCCTTTATAGGCACTTTATGCTGGCAATTATTTCATTAAACAAATAAACAAACAAACAAACAAACAAACAAACAAACAAACAAACAAACAAACAAACAAACAAACAAACAAACAAACATAGTATGGAAATACGCTATAGCGGAAACCAATGTTGCTCCCCGGCGTTGTCGCAAGACAACAATTCTCAACAGAGTCGCCATCTGGTTCAGCGGTGGGGTTTTGTCATGCAGCAGTTTTCTGCAAAATTTATTGAGTTTCGATCCAGCAAAATGCGACCGATCGAAACTACATCAACTGGAAGAACATTTAGCATTGTTTATTTTTGTGTTTATTTGTTTATTATTTGCCATTTAGCATTATTTAGTGCATAGCAGTGAATGTTAAGCAAAACAAAATGGATCAATTTAAGAATAATAAAAATAAAAGTTATGAGCTTGCAAACAGTGCGCGAATTGTCTCCAGAAAATTGTTTTTTGTTCCAAACTTTGCTTATGCTAGGACTAGTGAAAATTTTAAAAGTTACTTTCTATTTCTGCTTATCATCCCTCCTAATATGGCTTTCATTCTTTCTGTGTTGCGGATAATACAGTAAGAAATGCATGTTTGTTTGATTGGTTGATGGAAAGCCCGCTGTAAGACGAATTCTGCACATGATGGTTACATCAAACAAGGTTTTTTAGGTGTCCTGTATGTGTCAAAAGCATGCATGTGGCTTGACTTTATCTACGAGAAACACTCCTAGAATTATCATGAAATCTGCAATTAGTTCTATGGTTCAATATGTGTTCTTGTGTATTTTATTTGTTTTTGTTGTAATATTATATTCAAGCATTTTATTTCCAAAAGCAAGCAACGGAATAATTGGAGAAGGTTTATCTCAATATTGACGTGACTTTACGCTCATTACACTTCAAGTTATAATATTGCTGTGAAGACGAGCTTAAAAACTATATCGCCAAAATAGTTACTGCCAGATTTTCAATTTAAAAATTTAGGTAAATTAAATTAGTATTTAAGTATGAAAGTGTATAAAAATAATCGAATTCAATTGTTCATATGTTGACAAAAACAATATTCAGTTACTATATTTTTGAAAAGATTTCAGTTTTTCTTCAGTTCGCAACATATAGACGCATACAACACCACCATAATGAAGATATATAAAACACTAATCTATGCTAACAATAACATACTGACAAAAGCACTTATTTGAGTTCACGAAATAAAGATCCACCAGGTTTATAATGGCAAGAAAGAAAGATTTTTCAACAACAAAGGCTATACTGCAGAATTAAGTAATATTATGCCCGGCTCAGAGAACAAAATCCCACTGCATAGAATTACATAACTTGTATATACTGCAAACTCATTTGCATATAGTGCAAACTCATTTGCATAAGGTGCAATGCAGTGCGTACGGCCTATACAATCACTCTACGGCAAGCGCCCCACCAGACTAGTTGTTTTTCTCTCTGCTCTCTATGCATCACGCTCATTTTCTATTAGCGCTGACGTTCACTAGCTTGCGCACGATGTCAACGGACGGGCAACACGACAACTTGGAAAGTGCAACCCCTGCCGCTCAAGCTGCTGAGGCCCTTTCTGCGGAAGAGCTAATGGGTTTAGTCAAGAAAACCATCGACTCGACCCTCAACGCCAAATTCGCTCAGCTAGAGGACAAGTCTACCAAGACAGACACTGGGTCTCACGACTTCCGGTTTAAAGGTAATGTTACCAAACTCATCCCCTTAACAAACAAAACACATGGCGTCTCAGCCATAAACAAATCAGTATCGTCGTTACTAAGTCGTGGCATGCGTAGATGCGTAAATCAGTCTCGTAGCAATATCAGATAGAAATGTGTCTGATGAATGAAATGAAATTCTGTGTATAGTTGCGTGTTTAATTCAATAATGTGTTCTAAAAATTTTCAATTAAAACCTTTTTTTTTTGTTTCAAAGGAAACAAAGTCCAAGCAGAATTCATCGCGGAAGTCAAAGGAAAAGTCTCCAAGGTCGTGCGGTTGCTGCAAAACGATGATGTACCCATCGAAACGGCCATTGGCGCACTAGAGGACATCAAGGACAAATTGGATCACCGGACGAAGCTGATCCGCATTGGCGATTCCTCAGGCTGGGACGTAGTGGAGGAATATCTTGGCAACAACATAGCGTCGGATTCCGACGACGAACGCAAAATTCGATCAGCAGAGTCCAGGGCCCTCCGGAAACGCAAAGCGTCCCGTCAGCCTAGCCAGCCCTTTCGATCGGGCCCCCGCAGAGCCGGGGGCTACTCGTATCCCAGATTCCCTGCGCAGCAAGCTGGTTATCCTGGCCAATCCACCCCAACTAACCAATTCCCCGCCCCGCTCCTCCTTCAGCCTTACGAAGCCCCTGCCTGCCACACTTTCAACTCCAATGCCCAAGTTGCCACAGGCCCCTCGGCTGGTCCTTCAAAACTCCAGATCCAGCGGGCCGGTCCTTGCTACTACTGTGGCCGCAGCGGTCACTGGGCAGGAGCGTGCCCAGAAAGAAAAAAGTAAAACTGCGGACATCTTTACCTGTAAGTCTGTCACCCCTTGTTCTAGAACCCTCACAACAGCAGGCTCCGTTAGAGGGAGATTACGCTCCAACACACAGTTTTGGAGAACAATCGGGGCACCAAAAGTCGTCCTAGACACGATAGCACGCGGTTATGCTATCCCTTTCAAAACATTCCCCCCCAAAAAATTGTTCAAAAATAATCACTCGGCTGTTAGCAACAGCCATTTTGTTGAAACCACAATTGTGGAACTTTTAGCTAATGACCTCATTTCGGAATGTCAGCAAAAGCCGACAGTCATCAGTCCCCTTTCGGTTGCTATCCAGCCATCAGGCAAAAAACGCCTTATTTTAGACCTACGCTACGTCAACAGCTTTGTAGCTCAGAGAAAAGTAAAATTTGACGACTTAAAAACAGCCCTAAGGTTCATATCACCAGGTGGCTACATGTTTTCTTTCGACCTAAAAAGTGGCTACCACCACATTGAAATTTTTTGCGAACACCGGGATTATCTAGGCTTTTCTTGGCAAATGCCAGACGGCGTCACAACGTTTTTTACATTTTCAGTCTTACCCTTTGGCCTCACAAGTGCCCCTTACATTTTTACAAAAATATTGCGCCCGTTAGTGAAACTTTGGCGCGGGAAAGGTATTCCCTTTGTATTATACTTAGATGACGGCTTTTCGTGTGCACCTAATAAGGATCTAGCGGTTCGCGCTTCCAATTGCATCAAGTCAGACTTAAAATCGTCTGGCCTGTTAGCAAATGACAAAAAATCACAATGGGAGCCAGTCCAGCTCCTAACCTGGCTAGGCACTGAAATTGACCTGGCCACCTACACCCTAAAAGTACCTACAAAAAAGTCCCAAAACTGCCTCCTCCAAATCGAGGCAGCTCTTTCTCGCAAATGGCTGCCGGTGAAAAGCTTAGCTAGAGTTGTCGGCCTAATTCAGTCCTTTTCACTAGTTGTTGGCGCAACCACTAGAAAAAAGTCTCGCGAACTTTATTCAGTTATAAATGCACGTCGCTCTTGGGTGTCATACGTGAAAATCACACCAGAAGCAAAAATCGAATTGGCTTTCTGGAAAACTTTTTTGCAAACGCAACCAGTCAGGCACATTGCCAATGACCGACTCCCGACAGCTTTAGTGTTCTCTGACGCCAGCGCTACCGGTTGTGGCAGCGTCGCAAAAATTAAGTTAAACTCGCTAGAATGCCATATGGAATGGACCCTCTCAGAAGCAAACTCGTCCTCCACTTGGAGGGAACTGGCCGCTGTAAAAGCGGCCCTTGACTCATTTCCCTGGCAACTAAAAAACAAAAGAGTAACCTGGTTCTCCGACAGCCAGTCAGCAGTTCGTATTCTCGAAGTTGGTAGCAGAAAAAAGCACTTACAGACCTTAGCCACGGAAATCTTTGGCAGATGTGAAAGCCTAAATATTGACTTGAATCCTAAATGGATCAGTCGAGAATTTAACACCGAAGCCGATCAAATCAGCAAAATTCACGACACAGACTCATGGCGGGTTAGTATCAGCTTATTTAGCTACTTAAATTCTATTTGGGGTCCTTTTCAGTTCGATCGTTTTGCAGACGAGAAAAATCATAAAGTAAAAAGTTTCAATTCTCGATATTATTGCCCTGGGACGAGTGGTGTCGATGCGTTTTGCTTCGATTGGTCTGACACAAATTGCAACTGGCTGTCGCCCCCTGTAAGCCTAGTACCTAGAGCTATACAGCACACGCAACTATGTAAAGCTAGAGCCGTTTTGGTGGTTCCTGCATGGCGATCAGCGCCGTTTTGGCCGATATTGTTCCCGTTCGGGATACCAATAAGCTCTGTAAAGTCCGTTTTGGAACTCAAAACCAACGCTTGTATTGAGCCAGCTGATTCTTTTGAATCCGACACAGTCCTATGCGTTTTGCTAGACTTTTGCTAACACTCCGACTCCCCTTTCCATCTTTTTTCCCTCTATGCTTACTGAAATAAAACCGTTCTGTCTGCATGTTCGTAGAGTAGGGCATAATTGAGCTTATTTGAGAATAAGTAATATTATGCCCGGCTCAGAGAACAAAATCCCACGGCATGGAATTACATAACTTGTATATACCGCAAACTCATTTGCATATAGTGCAATGCAGTGCGTACGGCCTATACAATCACTCTACGGCAAGCGCCCCACCAGACTAGTTGTTTTTTATATTTGTTTTTTATGCTTATTTACATTTCAGACATACTCAGCAAGCGCAGATGGCCGACCATTCATCAAAATTCCGAACTGTCTAAGCTTGCCACCCAGCTACCTGACTACCTGAGGACTGCGAGGGCACCGAATACCGTCAAAGCGTATGCTGGAGGGTTCTCACGGTTTGTGGACTGGTGCAAGCAAGTCCCGACTAACCCCCTGCCATCCAGTGAGTTTATAATTGCTTGTTACCTGATAAAAATTGCCCAGATAGCAGGCAGTTACGTAACAATCGACCAAGCCTTTAGATCAATAGCGTGGACTCACCGTATAGCCGGAAAACCCCTAGAAGGCAAAGAAATTTGCCAAAACATTTTGGACGCTGCCAAGCGCAGGTTTTCTACAGTTGCTTCTAATCAAAAGCAACCCCTCAGTGCACAGACGTTGGCTTCTATTACCGACATTTGCCTAAACGACCAGTCACTTAAAAACTTACGATTGCTAGTTGTCCTACATTTCGGCTTTTATGGCTTTCTGCGCTTTTCAGAAATAGTTAACCTCCGTCACGCAGACGTTTGCCTCAGCCCCGATCGGATCACGCTTTCGCTCCGGTCGAGCAAGACAGACCAACACGGGCAGGGAGCCCAGGTTACCATTGCCCGATTACATGGCGCCCGTTGCCCACACAGAATTTTGCGGCTTTACCTCCAAGCCCTATGTCGACCAGCCAATTCTACCCTCCCACTCTTCCCTAGGCTCCATCTCAAAGGTTCCGTAGTAGCCCCAGCAAATGGCTCTCGTGTTTCGTACACAGCCATGCTGGACGAGTTTCGATCGGCTCTAGCTCAAGCTGGGGTGGAGAACCCGCGTCGCTATGCCTTGCACAGCCTGCGCTCCGGTGGAGCCACCTGGGCGATCGCAAACGGGGCGCCACGGCACGATATCCAGAGGCACGGTCGGTGGCGAACAACGGCCAGTAGCGACAAATATATTCACGAAAAACCCCCCATTACAGTCACTAGTCTCATGAACTTGTAACCTAGGCGCCTTGCCCAAAACCGTTCTGTCTGCATGTTCGTAGAGTAGGGCATAATTGAGCTTATTTGAGAATAATTACACAGAAGAGTTTTAGTACCCGTTGTTTTTGCATAACAAGGCAAATACATTGCCAATGTTTTTGTGTTCTTGGATTGTTTCGGGCAATTGGCCAAAAGACCAGTCGTTAAAAGGGTTGTTATTACGGGCTGATGGTTTAAAACCGATAAATTGAAACTTTTAATGTTTTTAACAGCCAGGAACATTTGTTCTAAATCTAGATAGTATTAGTTTTATAATAATGGTCATGTATATACCTACCGTAGTGTACTGTATGTGACAAAAATCTCAGCAAATATTTACCAAATCATTTGGTTGAATCATCAACTAAAATGTTTATTTTTAACTAAATGTTTATGCCTGTAACTATTTTCTTGATAATTTTCAAAAGGTATGTTTTAAAAAACACTGAAAAATGACTTCAGGCAAACAAAATACAGTAACGATAACAGGGTAATAAAATACACATAAGTATTCATTTTGTTGTTGTTTCTTACTATTTTATAATTCAACTTATATTTGCCCAAAATTTATTCAATTTATTTATCGTAACTCATTTCCAGTTATTTGAAGATTTTTTTTGCTTGATTCACTGTAAACTATAGCTACCATTTTTTCAAATTTTACCTATATCATGAATTCAAGCAATATTACCGGGTGGTCAGATAATCTAAAAATTTTATTTACGTCTTATTGTGTCTATGGTGTGCAAGCAACTGTGCAAATTACGGGAAATGTCCTCATACTTTTGGCCATACTTGTGAACAAAAATCTACACAAAAAAGAATACTGTTTGCCAGCAATGTTGGCTGGTGGTGACTTTTTAATGGGGCTGGGCCAAGGTACAGCATTTATTCGAAGAATGTCTTTAATTGTAAGCGGACATTACACACAACGTGTATCGAAAATGTACTGTAGACTCGTGAGCCACAATATATTTTGGTCCTTAGCAGTTTATATAACACAGCCGATGCTTGTTCTGATTTCTATAGATCGTTGCTTAGCTTGCTACAGTCCAAAGGCTTACATGAAAATTACAGCACGGTTTTTAATCGGTGCAGGTATTGTTGTTTATGTCAGCGCTGTGGTGTTATTGTGCACTTTAATTCTTATTATTCACATAAATGTATCCAATGAACCTAAATATAGTATCTTATGTCCGTTGCGTGATGCTTATATGACAGCAGTATACACACATAATGTTAACTTTCAAACTATTGCTGGAACAGTAAGCGTAGCAATTTATTTGCTTGCTTTAATGTTTTTGTATTGTAAAAACAATTCTACTAGTTCTGAGTTGGTGAAGCAAAACCACGCTCGACAAATGAAAGTTACAAAAATGCTACTGCTAGTAGTGATGTGCACTTTTTTGCTGCAAACGTTGCCAATGAGTTTGAGATCTTGGGCGTACGTTTTTGATTTCAAAAACACTGTAGCGTTCAACACAGTCATGTGGGTGATTATCAACCTTAATTACACAAATAATGTTGTAATTTACTTTGTTAAAAATAGAAATATTCGTACAGCTATTATTAGTATTTTGCGCTGCAAAAAGTACCTGGACACTCCATTAATGATAAAACCTCAGAAAGTTACGCCTGTTCGATCCATTATATCTAAAAACTAGAACCAATATGCTTATTATCCTTTATATATAGTGGATAATCATTGTTTTTGAATTGGCTAAAAACAGTCACAAACAGACATACATACATAACCGACAGACCTACATAACAGACACCACAAGGGTTTCTGATGAGACTTTTTCGAAATATTGTATTAACATTCAAGATAAGACACACGTTAGTAATTTAAAGCAACTAGAGGGCAAAGTTTAAAATCAAAAGCTCCAAAGTGTTGTTTAGATATCCGTAAGTTTTTCTAATTTAATTGGGTTGGTCATTCTTGAAACTCACTTCGTGAAAATATTGTTTCAGCGAAATCTGTAGGTGATTTCTGTAAAACAGTAAAGTAGAATTCAGAGTCACTACACATTTTCGAGGTTAACTAAATTTTAATATGATAAATCAGTTTTGCTGTTGTTCCATTTATTTTCACTCTCTGTGGATGTCCGCGTTCTGTTCATTTCTGAAGTAAACTTTTTTATTCTTACTTTATTGTATAGGGATTGAAATATTAAATATCGCATCTTTTTTTTATATTTAATAGTGATTGACTGCCAGAAGTCTGTTACGTTTGTGTCTATCTGCTAGCAAGGCAAATATGTAACGGTTTTGTTAGTTAGTTCAGCATTTGTATGCGTTCATATTACGTGCTAAATAAAAGTGAATGTATATGAATGATTTGTTTTGCCAATGTATTGAGATACACTGTTTTGCATCATTCGGCATAAATGATAATTAAACAGTAAACGGCATGAATTCAAGACATAATGTGCTACTTAACTGCAGGTGCATTTCCACTACAGTTAGACATTGAAACACTAAACTACGATGTTTAGCCAGTTGTACCTTCATGAAGAGTCAAATCTATCATTGTTCGAACACATCAAAAATTTCTTTAAGGAATGAGACACATATTATGTATTAATACTTCATTATGTTTTCTAGCATATTTTAGAATCCCCTGACAAATCAAGAAATCTGAAGTCATAAAACCTTAACGAATCCGCATTAACGAAGTAGCACTTTCAATCTTTTATTTTGTAATTTCACAATTGCTCTTTCACAAATTGATAACCAGCTTATCATCTAATAATAACAAATTTTTTTTGTTTATGTGTTTCTACCGGTCAGCTGATATGAATTTTTTGCGTCTTATTGTGTCTATGGCGTGCAAGGAGCTTTGCAAGTTGCGGGAAATGTCCTCATACTTTTGGCCATACTTGTGAATAAAAATTTACACAAAAAAGAATACTGTTTAGTGTTTACCAGCAATGTTGGCTGGTGGTGACGTTTTAATGGGGCTAGGCCAAGTTACAGCGTTTACCCGAAGATTGTCTTTCATTGTAAGGGGAAATTACACACAACGTGTATCAAAAACGTACTGTAGTCTCGTTAGTCACAATATTAGGAGTATAGCACAGCCGATGATTGTTAAGTTTTCTATCGATCGTTGCTTAGCTTGCTACAGTCTAAAAGCTTACATGAAAATTAACTGAAAAAAAGCGTAGCGGCTAAAATAATTTTGTGACAAAAAGTAACTCAATAAAGACTCAATAACTAGGATGAGTACTGTGTGGTGGTTGTATTTTGAGTAATAACAGTATATATGGTGACTACTTGTAACATGGTAGCAGATGTTTTTTGATCTTCGGACTCGATTGATAATTTCATTGTATTTCGGAGACTTGCGGGACTTGGTCATTTTGGGACTTAAATTTGCGCTAATCGTTTAATCCGATTCCAAAAAGGCAATAAAACGGAATTGAACGGAAACGGAAGTGTTGGAATTACAGGATATGAGTAAAGAACTCCTACAGGAACTAGCAAACAGTCTTAGTATTTCGTATAATTTTTCAGATACAAAGCCGGCCCTGCTGCAATCAATTTTATATAATAATGATTCGTTGACAAAAGAGACTGTATATCAAGTAACATTTGACTCAGATCGCCAAATAATTTCCATGACCCCTGTACAAATTATGTCTCATGGGTCACTGACTAGCGATACAACGCCCACCTCGGTCAAAGTGGAGGACACACTGAGTTCTGGGTACCAACGCTTGCAGGTAGAGCAAGAGACATTGCAGCATAATGTTAAAACTTTATCAGAAGTTGTAAAACAGATAAATAGTAAACTGCAAGGCCTGGAAAGCACAATGTTCCATACTCCACGCACTTTCTATTGTGCGTTTCCACCTGGCAGAAGACGAAACGGATCATATTGCCCTAGCAGTGCAGTATGCTGAAAAGCTACGAGCGGAACAGCCATCCTTAACTACGCAGCAAGTCACTGCTTTAGTGCAGCAGCGCGTGGCCGATAACGCAGCGACACCAATAAGCAACGCTGGTACTGCCGACACACCCGCACCACTAAATAGTTCGCGTACTATCACCGCGCTTATTGGTAAGCTAGACAAGTTTCAAGGTGACAAAAATGAAGACTATGCCAGTTGGTGCCGTGTGCTAAAGCTGACAACGCAAGACCTACCTGAGCAAGAGCGCAAAACTGTTTTTCGTAGTTTACTCCGAGGTCGCGCGCTAGAACGTTTTGAATCCTTGAATATAAAAGACTCTACGTCAATGTCACTAGAAACGCTGATGCGTCCATTAGAGAAAGAAGTTATACCAAAAGGAACCATGGTGGCTTATCAAGGGCGATATTTTTCTCGAGTTCAAAAAGAGGGTGATTCCACTGGTTTGCAAGGATATAACTTTTCAGTCTTACACCGACCCGGGTTAAAGCACAGTAATGTGGATGCCTTGTCAAGGTGTTTCGAATCTATCCCTGTAATGGAAATGAAAGATGGTCAAATAAAAACCTTAGAAGTTCAGTGTAGTAGCTTAAGTAGTCACCCTGTAGTCCAGAAACAGGTGTCTGTCGCGACTCTAAAGCAAGCGCAGAGACGGGATCCAATGCTCCAAGTCATGTTCGATTACCTAGAATATAGTAAGCTTCCGACGGATGAACAGCATGCAAAAAAATAGTACTAATGTCGGAGCAATACATGATTGACGACGGTATACTTTGTCATATTTTCGAGGATGGTAATCGTCGCCGTTTGAACAGAATCCGGAAACAAATAGTTGTACCTAGTGAATTACAAGACACAGTGTTTTGTGCACTCCATGAAGATCCATTGGCTGGTCATTTATCGTTTGAAAGAACGTACACTAAAATTAGAGCGAATTATTTCTGGAACGGCATGTACAAAGATCTACAACAAAAGTGTCAAAAGTGTAAAAAATGCCAACGTCGAAACCGACCAATTCCGGGTTACAAAGCACCATTACAACCGCTTCCGGTCGAGGGACCAGTCCACCGCGTAGTATGCGACGTGGTCGGCCCTCTGCCGTTATCAGAGAAAGGAAATAAATACTTGATTGTATTCAGTGATTATTTCACAAAGTGGGTGGAAGCGTATCCGGTGAAAGACTACAAAGCGGAGACAACGGCACGACTATTTATTGATGGTGTAGTGTGCCGACATTCCGCTCCCGTGCAATTATTATCAGATAGGGGTACCAATTTTACCTCCGAACTAGTCAACTCAGTTTGTAAAATAATGCAGAGCGATAAAGTTGCTAGCACCGCTTATAGACCACAGACTCAAGGTTTGGGTGAGCGATTTAATCAGACATTTATTAATATGGTGTCTAAGTGGACATCGATGAACCAAAAGGATTGGGACAAATACATACCCCAACTACTATTCGCTTACAGAACATCCAAGCATGAAACGACACAAGAATCACCCTTCTTTTTACTTTATGGTAGAGAGCCCAGGTACCCGATCGATGTACACTTGAAAGCCGCTGAACAAGAGTATCGCGATGTGAATGATTACCGAAAGGAGTTAGTGACAAAGTTACAAGCAGCCTGGAAGATTGTATCAGAAAATATCCAAGAGAACCAAGAGAGACAAAAGACCAGATATGACCGAAATTCCAAGTTTTCGGGATTCTCGGTGGGCGATAAAGTTTGGTTAAATGATCAAGCAGTACCGCAAGGGCACGCCAAAAAGCTGGCAGCACAATGGAAGGGACCCTATCGAATAGTTGGACAAGTCGGCCCTGTGAACTACCAAATAGGTGATCTTAAAAGAAATCCATTAAAATTTCATGATGTAATCCATGCCGACAACTTGAAACCCTGTTACGAATAAAGCACCGGGACGTTGCTCCCTAAGAAGGGGGATGTGACAAAGAGTAACTCAATAAAGACTCAATAACTAGGATGAGTACTGTGTGGTGTGTGATGGTTGTATTTTGAGTAATAACAGTATATATGGTGACTACTTGTAACAATATGCTAAGTGAATTTATTTTTTATGTAATCCGACATATATTAAAATTATATCTCACGACCCCTGCTAAACTGTTGTTGACTATAATTTTATTTAAAATTGTAAAAACCTTTCTTCAGAAAAACAAGGAAACATCGAACTTGTTTTTTGTACTGCGTTTGTTAAGCTGTCAATTTACTCCATTGACTCTTTGTGAGAAATTAACCAAAACTGTACGAAATACTGTTTCAGTACGAAATAAAACTGATAAATCCGATGAAGGTGAACGTTAACTTGATTTTTTTATTTATGTTATTTCAACGACATTAAGTTAAGACTGCTATTATACTGTTTTAGTATAAAAGAAGTCACTACAAAATACTTATAATACGTTATACTTAGTTGATAATATATGTTTAGATTTTTAGAATGAATATTTCAAACCAATCATCAGATTTTGCACTGTCAAAGGAAATTAAGGTAAACTTAATCTTCTACTATGTTTATGGTATCGAAGGTGTTGTTCAAATTTCCGGAAATATGCTGATTATTCTTGCCATTATTTTGACTAAAAAATTGCATACTAAAGAATACTGTTTGCCCGGTATGCTAGCTGCGGCCGATCTGCTGATGGGTGTCGGTCAGTTTAGCGCTGCCGTTCGTAGAGTATTCTTAATTCTGACGAATCAGCATGACGACTTGGTCAGCAGATGGTATTGTCGGTTGACTGTCCACTCCCTGGCGTGGACCTTGGCTGGCTACACTGCCAACCCGATGCTAATCTTGGTGTCCATCGACCGTTGCATTGCCTGCTACAACCCCATAACATACACTAAGATCACGGCAAAAATGCTGTTGCTTGCTAGTGCGGCAATTTTCATCTCTGCTTTTGTCGTTACTGGAATCTTAATGATAACCGTGTTCATGCTACCGAGAGTGAATGCATATTCTCGAATTTGTGTTCAAAGCAATGCTTTTGTGCCCTGGATATTTCTCTATAATGTAAACTACCAATCAGCTACTGGGGTGGCGAGCGTTTTGATATATTTGCTTGCTCTAGCATTTTTGCACTGCAAAAAGAATGAGACTTGCACAGAGCTGATGAAACAAAATCGTGCAAGACAAGTGAAAGTCACAAAAATGTTACTGTATATTGTAATGTGCACTTTTTTCCTGCAAACCTTACCCTTAATGGTAAGAAGCTGGAGTTATTTGCTGAATGTAAGCTATGAGTTTGTCTTGAATCCGATTTTATGGGTAATTATCAATCTTAACAACACAAACAATATTGTGATTTATTTCATAAAAAACAAAGATATGCGATCGGCCATGCTGGATTTACTCCGCTGCAAAACTGTGGTGCTAAAAAAGTTGAATCATATTGATTGTATCCGTTTTGTAAAAAGCAAAAATCAACATTAATGGAAAAAGAATGTACTTTCTGTAGTGCTGAAAAGATTTGTTATTTTATTTAGTTATTGTTATCCATGTTCTCATTATAATTGTGAAATAAAGTAACAATTAACAATTAACATAAAATCCTTTGTTGCTAAACTTTACTTTGTTATGTCTTTTACATTGTACATTACATTTGATTGACATTACATTATAAGCCTGCACATGGAGTTTCATGCTCCATATGAACAGCATAAACTATAAAGTTCACTTCACGTAACCAGAGGTGTACATAGAAAATACATACGGATGCATACACGCGATAAGAGTTGTAACTACAGTTAGCTGAGTTCAAATGCTAGAACATGCACAGTTTACAAGTATAGACAAAATGCAAATAAAGTAGTTAGGCGGCACATTCTACGCAAATGAAAATAAAAATAAAAATAAAAAAATACAAATCAATTATGGCACGCCAAATAGTGCAATAGTCGATTCATGTAAATGACAGCAGAAATTCTATAAATAATACATGTATAACAGGAAAAACACCTACCATTAAAATATTTTTACACTTAATAAATCACTTAAAACTCACAAAGTCACTAACTAAAAAGTCACAAAACATAGCAAGCGGTAACAACGAAACTTACTGGATTATCTGGCCAATACTAACGAATAGAAATGGTGACTATTGTTAGGCTCAACATGTGAGTACTTACATGCAGCCGAACAAAAATTGTTATCAACTAGCAAACTAATTTGCATATGCCAATTAATTATTTTATAATATTCAAAAACTCTAATAGGTAATCACCGAATTACACAAAGCTATATACATAGGTGCTGAATATACATAATTTTTTTATTGAACCGATCAAGAAGCTGACCTTTTTAGGGTTTGAGTTTGATAATAGTGCTTTTACTATTAGTATACCAGAAATAAAAGTTGACAACATAGTAAAAAGTGCAGCAGATAAATTGAGTCCGGAATTGTATCGGAGACAGGTTTTGGAAGCAGAGAGGCATATCGTTACGGCAAACCCATAATATTGTTCATTAGTGTCTTGGCCTTTAGTTCAGCCAAATGCTGATTCGTCTGCTAGTACAAGTTTTTGAAATTTTTTTTAATGCAAAATGGTTTGCAGTCTCTTTATGATATTATTGATATATGAGTTACTTGTCTCCTTTCCAGTAACATTTTCTGAGGTACGTATAACGTAAGTTATTTTACAGGGCTAGAAAATATAACGGAAAAACTAAGTAACTTTTATTCGAGCTAATGTAGCAGCAACCTCCAACTGTTAAGCTTCATCAATCATTACGGTTTTAAGAGATCTGACTTCATTGACCACTAAAAAAAGAAAACGCAAAAAATTCAAAAAAATGAAAAAACCCAGAAAAAAAGGACACGAAAAGAAGAGTGTCTTTTATTATAAGTTAGCTGTACAACTGCATCGAACGATGATTGTAGTGGTAGTTGACCATTCGTCAACTGTCACAGGTTTGTAGTTTGCACAGCAGGTTTAGGCAAAATGGCTCAATTTGACAGATTCGTTATTTATTTCAATTATGCAACTTTCAAATTGCAATTATCTTGATAAACTGTTCCTAAATAGCTCGAGACATTATCCAAATCAAATAAAATAACAAAAAATAATAATGGAATAACAATAATATACTATAATATAATACTATACTGTACAATACTATACTATAATACTATACTGTATATACAATACTATAAACAATATTACTAATAAATAAGAATACTACTAAATACTAATAATACTAATATTACTAATAAATACTAATAATAAATACTACTAAAACCCGGCTTATGCTTGTCTTTAAGGACACAGGGACAAGGACAAACTTTAGGCCGCTGCGGTGCTGAATAGACACAATCATTTGCATTCTGCCGGCTTTTGACCACATTTACGTTCAATAAAGTATACACACAATTGGCCCGGCTTGGAGGGTACTGTTTAGGGACAAAACGATAAACATTAAGTGTGAGGTGAGTGCAAACCTGACCTGTTACAATCGATCAATT
Source organism: Trissonchulus sp. WLG1_4 (assembly GCA_030248245.1). NCBI lineage: Eukaryota > Metazoa > Nematoda > Enoplea > Enoplida > Ironidae > Trissonchulus > Trissonchulus sp. WLG1_4. The sequence continues at coordinate 16,290 of JASANF010002894.1, read as the reverse complement.
TATTTTTACATTTTATTTATTGTTTATTTTTTTTAAACAATTCCAATAATACAGATCCGTGTAAGTAGTCAATAGTATCAAATTTTATATATATTCACGCTTTTGTAAATCTTGTATTTTCTCATTTGTTTCTTATTTTGTAAACGTTACAATCATTTTCTTTTGTTAAACCACGAACCACAGGGCTCTTAGGATTTAGGCTCAAAAGGCGAGGGCACGACGGCGAGAAGTGACCGTGCGCCCGAGCCCAGTGGAACGTGATTTAACGGATGAAGACCGCAACAAACGGCCTAAACTCAACTGTCCAGCCCTCTCTCAGGTTTGGGACCGACGCGGTAAATTCCCGCAATAGCTGCAAAGCCCTACAAAGCACCCAACACAAACCAAAATTGGGGACAACACAAAACTTCCAAATTAAAAGTATTTATTGGAGGTCAAATAACAAAAATATAACAAACAGGGGAAAACGAGTAAAAACCTAACTCATTTCAGTCCCTAGGCTCAGGGGAAGCTATTCCTAGAACTCAGTCGGCGCGCGAGGCTCTAAATACCTATCCCCGTTTCACTGCGTCGGCGCCACCCCCCTGTTTTCGTCGTCTTCACCAGCTCGCACTGACTATAAGCCAGTCACACCGTAGGACAATATATAATTTCGGCAAACGCCGATCGGCCTAGGAATAGCTTCCCATTAAAATTCCGCATGAAAAATATATAAAACTATTTAAATTATTAAATAAACTACTAGAATTTGGGCGTTAAAGTATGATTAACTTCATGTTTTAGATGCGCATATTCATATTCACATTTTACAAGCTGAGTCATAATTTTACTAGGCCAAACAGCAAGCCAGAGAAACTACTGGCAGCCTTTCTAGTAATTTCTGAACTCAAGGGCGCTGCACACAGCGCTACGAAGTCTCGAAAACTGCCAAATATAAAAATGAAGAAACGCGTGTCTTGGCTTAAATCTGCGATTATAAAATGTAAATAGGAATGAATTTCGAAGATGTATGTGTCTGTAGGAGTGCGAGAAGACCTGCCTCAACTAGGGGGTGACCCCCGAATTATAACACTTTTCTAATTTTTTTTTGTTTTCTTTTTTCTTTTAATCGATATCATGTAGATATACAGTAATACAGTTTATTGCAATGATTGAGCCCTGGGTATGATTTTGTTTTTCGAAACCTTAAAAACTGGTAATTTCAACGCTTAAAAAAGAAATCAAACTAAAAGTCTGAAATTTTATACCTTACAATTTGAGGTTCAAGGTTGTTGTGTGAATCCTTTTAGTAAATTAATTTGACTGCGCGAAAACTGTGTCAATAGGATGAGTTTTTAGAAAAACAAGTTTAACAAGTCGGGTGACATCAACGGGTTGCCGACAGTGGGTAGGGGACCCTCTATTCTAAGCAAAGGACCCTCTATTCTAGGTAGAGGTCCCTCTGTTTGTGTTCAGGAGCTCAAATTACACCTAGGGACGTCAAAATCCCAATTTCGAAAATTTGACCCCTGGGGACCCCCTGGGCAGGGTGCCCTAGGGGGGTCATGGAAGGGTCCAGAGGGGTCCTAGACGACAATGGACCTCGGATTCGTGTTCCGGGGCCCAAATTACCCCTAGGGACGTCAAAATCCCAATTTCGAAAATTTGACCCCTGGGGACCCCCTGGGCAGGGTGCCCTAGGGGGGTCATGGAAGGGTCCAGAGGGGTCCTAGACGAAAATGGACCTCGGATTCGTGTTCCGGGGTCCAAATTACCCCTAGGGACGTCAAAATCCAAATTTCGAAAATTCGACCCCAAAAACCCACTTTTCACACCCCCTAATGGCTGAAACATAAACCCAACAGGTTTCGTCCATACACACCAGATCCAGATTTCAAGGTCACGTGACCCGGCCCCCCAAGGGGCCACGAGTCCATCAAGTTGGGGGGTGCAAGTACTCAAGGGGGGGACCCTTCCACCAAAGTTTGGTTCATATCCATAAAGCATTTCACACAAAAAAGTGGCAACATAAGAAGCCAAAGGATTAATAATAATAATAATATTAATAACAGACATTTCAGATACAAAAGGGTTGCCTTTGCTTCGCAACTGGTCGGCAACCCAAAAAGCAAGATTGTTCAACGATGTATTATTGTAATTATTGCTAGAGTATTTATTTTGAAGGTAAACAAAAGTTTATCGATAATTTGTGAGTAAAGCTTTTAAAGTGATAATACCTTTCTACCTACATCCTTTTCATGCTGTGGACTTCCCTATTTTATTTCATCTGCCAAAGAGATTAACTGTAAAAAGCCAAAAGCAAAGTTATCGTAGCTTTGTTACAAAAAGTCAGAACCGGACTTTAATGCTAGTTGCTTGCAGCCTTACTATGTGAAATATAGGCGCCTACATACAAACTTTATGTATCAGTGTTTATACCCGCTTCATCTTTCATGAGTAGGCAGTAAAACACTCAAAATTTGAAGTAAAAATGTTACCCTCATAGTAAAAATTGTTTGGTGTGTTTTGTAGATTATTTATTACCTGGCAACGGCATAAAAATCCACGAGTATAAGTTTAAGCTGTCTTTATGCTTCTAAGGGCCTATTGCTTTACCGGATTAAAAGGTTAATTATAATCGGACTAAACGGTTTAAAAATGCTGCTGAAAAAAGCCATTCCAAAACCTCCGGATTAAACGGACTTAGCAGCTAGCGCGCTGATTTTTAAGTCCGTTTAGTCCGATCAAGCTGGACTTAATTTTTCGCGCTAAACCGTTTAGTCCGGTAGTTTAGGAATTTAGTCGGTCTTAATTTAGTCCGGTATCATTCCTAAACTTAATCTACCCAATACTCCTAAATTTGGATTTCTTCTGCAACTATGGTTTTTTCGCACTAACCAATCGGTTTTGTCTCCGCCTATAAACTCTACTCTGATTGGCTGAGCAGTTGAAGTTGACCATTTACTCGCTGTTTAAATACAGCGTTTTCGCAATATAAAAAATGTATTTGCAGCTGCGCATAATGCAAAATAAGCCCAATCTGCGGCAAAATCTTCAGTAAGCATCAAGCAAAAAGTTTTAAGTAAACTGACCAGAGGCCAGCTAAAGCCTGTTGTGCAGCGATATTTAGCTGTCAAACGGTGATTGCACTAAATTTAATTAATTGACGATTCGCTTAAATCGACTCAGCTTAGGCTTAAATTTCTTAAATCAGTTCAATCCGCTGCACCAATCAAGATTAGCGCAGTTGGCGCTTAAGAGTTAAATGAAAACTGTGGTGTCACTCCGATTCAACCGAGATTTATATAAATCTATTTAACTGGGGATTAGCTCCAAACTCAGACTAAAGTTAATCCAATTTGGTGTAATCCACTAAAAACTTAAGAGAACAATCCATAGCCAGTGCATCCTAAACAGGAACTTCATCATTTATGATTTATATAGTGGCTTGCAAAATCTTGTGTCAGTAAAGACTTCCAGACAACAGTCACTGGAATGTGACGCACGCGTAATACCTAAACTACATGAGCTAAACGAACGCAGTGGAAAATGTTGTCGCTGATTTATATGAAACCTTTATGCTAGACAACGCTGTGACGCACGCACAGTTAATCCAAAGTGCACAGCAAACAAACACACACGCTTATGCCACCCTCCATACTGTCCGCCAGAATCAAAATTAATGACCTGTTGTGCTGTGGCACAACAGGAAAAAACTAGCTGCAAATGACAATATATTAAATGTTTAATCTCCATTGTAAAAAACGAATTTGTTTTGCCATACTACACATAGCTGGGGCACACATTTAGCCAACTCCCCGTAAATGAAATGCTAAATTGGCAGGAGCATACGTTATCACGCTTGCTCTTGTTCTTGTTCAAGGTGATTTTGTAAACCTAATGGGTGGGATTTGAACTGCCAAGCTTCAGTGGTCCCTAACCCCCTAACCGCTTAGCTACGGGATCACAAAAGTAGATTTATAAAATGCGATTCGAAAACAAGGCTAATACGCACTGTGTCTACTAGTGATGTGGATCGGATCGACGATCCGGGGGTCGGATCGGATCGGATCGGATCGCTGAATTTGCCGAATCGGATAGCCGGATCGGATGGCTTTAAAATTTTAGATCGGCGATCCGGATTGGTAGCATAAATTTTGAGTCTCCACCACGAAATTTCGTAATCTGACAAAAATTTGGGTAATTTCAAAAACTTTTCGAGCGATCAATCAAACGCACAAGTATAACTACAGCTCAAATTATCAAAATATCGGATCTATACTAGCGGAAGCATACAGTTTATGCATACATAAGTGGAGGGGAGGATATATTTCTCATCATTGATGTTGCGTGAAGACAAGTACTAAATGTGTGATGTGAAGTGTTTAGAAACATATCTTAATTTTCGCCTACAAAAACAATCTCGCAACATTGTTTTTGTTAACACAGTTGAGCATTGTTCGTTACAGGCAGAATCGACGCAGATCAAATTTTCCGATCCGCGACCCAACCCAACCCGCGGTTTAACACTTGCGGGTAAACCCCGATCCAACCCGCGCCGTCAAAGTCGACCCACGGCCAACTTTGATCCACTATTGTAAGATACCGTGCCTGATGAACGATTGTTTTTTGCTGATACCTCTGTACAATTTGCATAGTGTACATCTGTACATTGTTCACTTTGCTGCCTACTTTTATTGAATAGTACTCAGATTGGATTGAATACGTGAAAATTTTTTCAGAATTCGCTGGTTTGAATGACAAAATGCAGCGACCCTCGCAGACTGAAGTGGATACCCAAGGGTTGACCCACGGCTGAAATTATCTAATCCAACCCAACCCATGGGTATCCAAGACCTGCGGTAGTGACCCAAAATATTAAAGACATTTCCATTTGTCAATTATCAAAATTTTTGGTCGTGGGATTGTCTAACTAATTTAGGGCAAAAAAGTTAGACCATTTTCAATTAAGTTAAAGTTAAAGTTAAAGTAAGGCTCCGGTGTTAATTTAAGTTAAAGTAAGCCGAAAATCAATGAGTTTTATATAACTTTTTTAAATAACTTTAATGTTTAAGTTCAAGTAAGGGTGTTTTAGTTTAAGTAAAGTTACAGTTAAAGTAAGAGCTATAACTTTTTTGTAATTAAACTTAAAGTTAAAGTATGACCCCTAACTTTTTTAATTTTAGTTAAAGTTAAAGTTTAATTTTTTTGCCCAACTAACTATCGCTCATTGCAAAAATGCCATCTTATCTTCTATATACAAACTAATTATATACATTTTTAAAGCAATATACTCATAATAATAAGTTATACTTAACAATATTTCTAAAAAAATACGATTTTTTAGCCTTCATCAAGGTTACGCAATTTTGAATTGGATCGGATAGGCGGATCGGATCGCCAATTAAGCATCCGGATCGGATCGGCATCAAAATTTCGGACCGATCCAACCCGATCCACATCACTACTGTCCACCTCTTGCTAGCAGCTATGTCGTAATGTACTGATACTACTAGATAAGAAAAATGCCCTGCGGAGGAAAAAGTCATAATAGGACGTAATGTATAAGCTACACAAGATATTCGCTGAATAGTTTGCATTATGGATTGAATTTTACGAATAAAATTGCAGTTATTATGCATTACGAATAAAATTTTAGTAAAATCATCACTGAAACGGAAAAGCAAGCTGCTAAAAGTCTGGAAACTAGAATTTATGGGTGTGACATATATGCCGCGTTGCTGCGCCCTATTATTGCGGGCACCACGGCTGCATCATTCGAGTATCAGTCTTTGGTGCCTAAAAAAACTATAATTGCAAAGTGCCAGTGCAATGAAACCAACTGAACTTAGCTCAAAAAGTAGCAACTTGTTGCCGTTCCACGCCGCTGCCGCAATTTGCCTGAAGCTCCTGTCCAGCACATTAATGATTGATCAATATCACTGACAAACAGAAACTGTATGCTTCGATTTTAATTACGGATGCAAACTAGAGGTGCGATCGGTTCCACTGGTCCCATCTCTAATAGGTATGTACAAATACGAGATTAGTTCCCTAGATAATCACAAAGCGGGTTTTTACGTTTCTATGAAGCGCTCAGACCATCCAAGACTGTCGCTAAGCGACTTACTGCATTGGCATATTTATGTGACTTACGAAAAACACAACATACCTAACCTCGAATACATTTGACGAATAACACATTGTGTCGCTTCTTTATCCAATAAAGGAGTTTATTTTATATTGATAACCGAAGGTGATTGAATTGAGATTCAATTGAGATCAGAATTGAATTCCTAAATAAGTCTAGTTTGTTTCTTCCGGCAAACTACCTATTAGGCTCGATTCATACTTACAGCCGTATGTCCGTTCAGCCTGCACAATGACGTCACTAGCAGTAGCAGCCTAGAGCAGTGGATCAGCGAGCGCATGTGACGTTATTATTTCGTCATTTTGTCGGCTGAACGGACATACGGCTGTAAGTATGAATCGAGCCTTAGGCTCATTGTGTAGCTTCAGCTTAAGTGCCTTGCCACTTTTCCAGGACTGGTCACTGTTAAAAAAGAACTATCCGTGTACACGGTTATTTTCAAAGGCTACCCTACTACCGCGTGTACACGCTATTTATCTATGTAACCGTGTAGTCGACCGTTTACACGGATAATAACCGTGTTACCGTTTACACGGTTACTAACTAGGAATGAAGTACACGCGTAGCAAATTATTTGCGCATGGTTGGAGGCATGTTGCATAAAAGCAGCAGTCCAAATCAACATTTTCTCTTAACGGTTAGCCTACATGAAATCGGAAAACGGATAGTGTAACCGCTAACACTATCAGTTTAGGAATACCGGTTACACTTGCCGCAGTTGTTGTTTCTCAACGGTGTCGTGTACACGCTGTAATCGCTCATGGTGATCCCCAACTGTGTACACGCTAAGCTTAGCGTGTACACGGGTCGTTCCATGTAACCGTGCAGATCCCGAGTACTTGCAAAATTTCTGGATTGAACTCGTCTCCTCAGCATAGGTAGGTTCGGTGCCAGGTATTTTGGTGCCTTGACCGAGCTATCAAGAAATTCATAAATCCTTTATTGGAGTCAGCATTATTTTATTGTTCAGTCATACTCAGATTTCAATACAACTTTTTAATTAGAGCCGACAGTGCCCGCAATAATAGGGCGCAGCAACGCGGCATATATGTCACACCCATAAATTCTAGTTTCCAGACTTTTAGCAGCTTGCTTTTCCGTTTCAGTGATGATTTTACTAAAATTTTATTCGTAATGCATAATAACTGCAATTTTATTCGTAAAATTCAATCCATAATGCAAACTATTCAGCGAATATCTTGTGTAGCTTATACATTACGTCCTATTATGACTTTTTCCTCCGCAGGGCATTTTTCTTATCTAGTTTACACTCTTTTTTCGCTTCAGATCTTCCATTACGAAGGTATAAACACACTAAGCTGCAGATCTGTGCTAAACTTTACCTAAATCTCAGTTAAGCCGCAGATTTCAACCGAGTTTTATTGGTTCAGAACACTTCAACCGATTGCTAATATTCCTCAAGTCTTTTTAAGCTAATTCTCAGGTAAACAGGTTGGGTGCAGTCCTCCTTAGAAAACCACACCTAACAAAAGGTGTCTGCCTCCTTTTGTTTTTCGTATGACTTAAAGGGTATATATTATAGTATTATATACTGTTGAATCAAGACCGAAATTTCGAAAGAAAGAAATGGTGGCGTCGAGAGTCGAACCCAGCCCGCTTGCATCGACGACATGATTGCTAACCAGTACACCATAGCCCCCAAGTATTGTAGGCCCTATTTCTCATGTACAACAGTCTCCCCCCTGAGAACATCGTTGCGACCCTGCAACGATAATCTCGGTCGATACTCATGCTCCCGATGCCCGATGCCTCGAGGGTGGAGCACATTCACACTTACGCCTGCAAGCCTACTTCAATCACACCACACTGAGAGTTTCCTGGCTTACCCTTAACCGAAACCAAGGGTTTTCCCGCTTATACCCTTAACCGAGAGGTAACATATAAGAGAAGCTATGTGCACATTCATACAGCACACAGCACGAGTACCGTAAGGGTTGAAGTGCCAACCTCAACCCAGGGCATGGGGCTCCTAACCCACCTCCGAAGACGGTTCGGGGATAAGGCCGTCCAGAGGACCCGGCCCTATCCTTAAGGGCATAGGACCAGGAACAAGTTTCCGTCAGCTAGTGTGAAGCATTAACCAGATCATTTCGTCAACTTTTGGGAACACAACTGGACTTGAATGTAGTCAATCCTCATGCAATAATTTAGCTCATTCCCTGGAGTTGCTTAAGGACAAAACGATAGGGATACGATAAGGACGAGTATGAACCGGGCTTAAGGCTCGACATAAACAATTGTGTTAAATAAAGCTACTCATTTTGCAGTAAAACTTATTCGGATGCAACGTCGCTGGTTTCTCCGGTTCGTGTGGCCGCCCTGCATTTTGCGTGGAGCAAGTATCCACGGGCCCGTTACCATTACCATTAGTAACTAATGAGCAGTGTCTACCACATGTATTGATTCACAGGGTTCGACTCGGCACGATAATCAGACGGCTGTTTTACCCTAGCCCACTTCTTTAAGAAAAAAAGGCCGCTTGAATTCACCAATTCTTAAATGATGGAAGCGAATCCAGATTCGAAACTCAGTCGGGCGGGGCTATTATAGTAACCTCATAAAAACTGGCCTGCAGCTGCCTTCATACTTGCTGATATTCGTTTAGCCTTGAATTGTGTGCAAAACTGGGTTTGTCTTTGACGCTGATTTTTCGTTCAAAAATCAGCGAGTTTAGCAATAATTACAAGCCTACTTTTTGTGCTTGCTTTCGGATAAGAGCCTGTGAATATGGACAAGTATGAAGGCAGCTGCAGGCCAGTTTTTATGAGGTTACTATAATAGCCCCGCCCGACTGAGTTTCGAATCTGGATTCGCTTCCATCATTTAAGAATTGGTGAATTCAAGCGGCCTTTTTTTCTTAAAGAAGTGGGCTAGGGTAAAACAGCCGTCTGATTATCGTGCCGAGTCGAACCCTGTGAATCAATACATGTGGTAGACACTGCTCATTAGTTACTAATGGTAATGGTAACGGGCCCGTGGATACTTGCTCCACGCAAAATGCAGGGCGGCCACACGAACCGGAGAAACCAGCGACGTTGCATCCGAATAAGTTTTACTGCAAAATGAGTAGCTTTATTTAACACAATTGTTTATGTCGAGCCTTAAGCCCGGTTCATACTCGTCCTTATCGTATCCCTATCGTTTTGTCCTTAAGCAACTCCAGGGAATGAGCTAAATTATTGCATGAGGATTGACTACATTCAAGTCCAGTTGTGTTCCCAAAAGTTGACGAAATGATCTGGTTAATGCTTCACACTAGCTGACGGAAACTTGTTCCTGGTCCTATGCCCTTAAGGATAGGGCCGGGTCCTCTGGACGGCCTTATCCCCGAACCGTCTTCGGAGGTGGGTTAGGAGCCCCATGCCCTGGGTTGAGGTTGGCACTTCAACCCTTACGGTACTCGTGCTGTGTGCTGTATGAATGTGCACATAGCTTCTCTTATATGTTACCTCTCGGTTAAGGGTATAAGCGGGAAAACCCTTGGTTTCGGTTAAGGGTAAGCCAGGAAACTCTCAGTGTGGTGTGACTGAAGTAGGCTTGCAGGCGTAAGTGTGAATGTGCTCCACCCTCGAGGCATCGGGCATCGGGAGCATGAGTATCGACCGAGATTATCGTTGCAGGGTCGCAACGATGTTCTCAGGGGGGAGACTGTTGTACATGAGAAATAGGGCCTACAATACTTGGGGGCTATGGTGTACTGGTTAGCAATCATGTCGTCGATGCAAGCGGCCTGGGTTCGACTCTCGACGCCACCATTTCTTTCTTTCGAAATTTCGGTCTTGATTCAACAGTATATAATACTATAATATATACCCTTTAAGTCATACGAAAAACAAAAGGAGGCAGACACCTTTTGTTAGGTGTGGTTTTCTAAGGAGGACTGCACCCAACCTGTTTACCTGAGAAATAGCTTAAAAAGACTTGAGGAATATTAGCAATCGGTTGAAGTGTGCTGAACCAATAAAACTCGGTTGAAATCTGCGGCTTAACTGAGATTTAGGTAAAGTTTAGCACAGATCTGCAGCTTAGTGTGTTTATACCTTCGTAATGGAAGATCTGAAGCGAAAAAAGAGTGTAAACTAGATAAGAAAAATGCCCTGCGGAGGAAAAAGTCATAATAGGACGTAATTATAAGCTACACAAGATATTCGCTGAATAGTTTGCATTATGGATTGAATTTTACGAATAAAATTGCAGTTATTATGCATTACGAATAAAATTTTAGTAAAATCATCACTGAAACGGAAAAGCAAGCTGCTAAAAGTCTGGAAACTAGAATTTATGGGTGTGACATATATGCCGCGTTGCTGCGCCCTATTATTGCGGGCACTGTCGGCTCTAATTAAAAAGTTGTATTGAAATCTGAGTATGACTGAACAATAAAATAATGCTGACTCCAATAAAGGATTTATGAATTTCTTGATAGCTCGGTCAAGGCACCAAAATACCTGGCACCGAACCTACCTATGCTGAGGAGACGAGTTCAATCCAGAAATTTTGCAAGTACTCGGGATCTGCACGGTTACATGGAACGACCCGTGTACACGCTAAGCTTAGCGTGTACACAGTTGGGGATCACCATGAGCGATTACAGCGTGTACACGACACCGTTGAGAAACAACAACTGCGGCAAGTGTAACCGGTATTCCTAAACTGATAGTGTTAGCGGTTACACTATCCGTTTTCCGATTTCATGTAGGCTAACCGTTAAGAGAAAATGTTGATTTGGACTGCTGCTTTTATGCAACATGCCTCCAACCATGCGCAAATAATTTGCTACGCGTGTACTTCATTCCTAGTTAGTAACCGTGTAAACGGTAACACGGTTATTATCCGTGTAAACGGTCGACTACACGGTTACATAGATAAATAGCGTGTACACGCGGTAGTAGGGTAGCCTTTGAAAATAACCGTGTACACGGATAGTTCTTTTTTAACAGTGACCAGTCCTGGAAAAGTGGCAAGGCACTTAAGCTGAAGCTACACGATGAGCCTAAGGCTCGATTCATACTTAATACAGCCGTATGTCCGTTCAGCCGACAAAATGACGAAATAATAACGTCACATGCGCTCGCTGATCCACTGCTCTAGGCTGCTACTGCTAGTGACGTCATTGTGCAGGCTGAACGGACATACGGCTGTAAGTATGAATCGAGCCTAATAGGTAGTTTGCCGGAAGAAACAAACTAGACTTATTTAGGAATTCAATTCTGATCCGATTATCACCTTCGGTTATCAATATAAAATAAACTCCTTTATTGGATAAAGAAGCGACACAATGTGTTATTCGTCAAATGTATTCGAGGTTAGGTATGTTGTGTTTTTCGTAAGTCACATAAATATGCCAATGCAGTAAGTCGTTTAGCGACAGTCTTGGATGGTCTGAGCGCTTCATAGAAACGTAAAAACCCGCTTTGTGATTATCTAGGGAACTAATCTCGTATTTGTACATACCTATTAGAGATGGGACCAGTGGAACCGATCGCATCTCTAGTTTGCATCCGTAATTAAAATCGAAGCATACAGTTTCTGTTTGTCAGTGATATTGATCAATCATTAATGTGCTGGACAGGAGCTTCAGGCAAATTGCGGCAGCGGCGTGGAACGGCAACAAGTTGCTACTTTTTGAGCTAAGTTCAGTTGGTTTCATTGCACTGGCACTTTGCAATTATAGTTTTTTTAGGCACCAAAGACTGATACTCGAATGATGCAGCCGTGGTGCCCGCAATAATAGGGGCGCAGCAACGCGGCATATATGTCACACCCATAAATTCTAGTTTCCAGACTTTTAGCAGCTTGCTTTTCCGTTTCAGTGATGATTTTACTAAAATTTTATTCGTAATGCATAATAACTGCAATTTTATTCGTAAAATTCAATCCATAATGCAAACTATTCAGCGAATATCTTGTGTAGCTTATAATTACGTCCTATTATGACTTTTTCCTCCGCAGGGCATTTTTCTTATCTCGTAGTAAGTACATTACGACATAGCTGCTCACAGAGGTGGACATAGTGATGTGATAGGGGTTGGATCGGTCCGGAAATTTTGATGCCGATCCGATCCGGATGCTTAATTGGCGATCCGATCCGCCTATCCGATCCAATTCAAAATTGCGTAACCTTGATGAAGGCTAAAAAATCGTATTTTTTTAGAAATATTGTTAAGTATAACTTATTATTATGAGTATATTGCTTTAAAAATGTATATAATTAGTTTGTATATAGAAGATAAGATGGCATTTTTTGGCAATGAGCGATAGTTAGTTGGGCAAAAAAATTAAACTTTAACTTTAACTAAAATTAAAAAAGTTAGGGGGATCTTTAACTTTAAGTTTAATTACAAAAAAGTTATAGCTCTTACTTTAACTGTAACTTTACTTAAACTAAAACACCCTTACTTGAACTTAAACATTAAAGTTATTTAAAAAAGTTATATAAAACTCATTGATTTTCGGCTTACTTTAACTTAAATTAACACCGGAGCCTTACTTTAACTTTAACTTTAACTTAATTGAAAATGGTCTAACTTTTTTGCCCTAAATTAGTTAGACAATCCACGACCAAAAATTTTGATAATTGACAAATGGAAATGTCTTTAATATTTTGGGTCACTACCGCAGGTCTTGGATCCCCATGGGTTGGGTTGGATTAGATAATTTCAGCCGTGGGTCAACCCTCGGGTATCCACTTCAGCCTGCGAGGGTCGCTGCATTTTGTCATTCAAACCAGCGAATTCTGAAAAAATTTTCACGTATTCAATCCAATCTGAGTACTATTCAAGAAAAGTAGGCAGCAAAGTGAACAATGTACAGATGTACACTATGCAAATTGTACAGAGGTATCAGCAAAAAACAATCGTTCATCAGGCACGGTATCTTACAATAGTGGATCAAAGTTGGCCGTCGGTCGACTTTGACGGCGCGGGTTCGATCGTGGGTTACCCACAAGTGTTAAACCGCGGGTTCGGTTGGGTCGCGGATCGAAAATTTTGATCTGCGTCGATTCTGCCTGTAACGAGCAATGCCCAGCTCTTGTGTTAACAAAAGCATTGTTGCAAGATTGTTTTTGCAGGCGAAAATTAAGATATGTTTATAAACATTTCACATCACACATTTAGTACTTGTCTTCACGTAACATCAATGATGAGAAATAGATTCCTCCCCTCCACTTATGTATGCATAAACTGTACGCTTCCGCTAGTATAGAGACGATATTTTGATAATTTGAGTAGTAGTTATACTTGTGCGTTTGATTGATCTGTCGAAAAGTTTTTAAAATTACCCAAATTTTTGTAAGATTACGAAATTTCGTGGTGAGAGACTCAAAATTCATGCTCCACCAATTGCGATCGCCGATCTAAAATTTTAAAGCCATCCGATCCGGCTATCCGATTCGGCAAATTCAGCGATCCGATCCGATCCGATCCGACCCCCGGATCGTCGATCCGATCCACATCACTAGTAGACACAGTGCGTATTAGCCTTGTTTTCGAATCGCATTTTATAAATCTACTTTGTGATCCCGTAGCTAAGCGGTTCAGGGGTTTAGGGACCACTGAAGCTTGGCAGTTCAAATCCCACCCATTAGGTTTACAAAAATCACCTTGAACAAGAACAAGAGCAAGCGTGATAACGTATGCTCCTGCCAATTTAGCATTTCATTTACAAGAAGTAGGCTAAATGTGTGCCCCAGCTATGTGTAGTATGGCAAAACAAATTCGTTTTTTACAATGGAGATTAAACATTTAATATATTGTCATTTGCAGCTAGTTTTTTCCTGTTGTGCCACAGCACAACAGGTCATTAATTTTGATTCTGGCGGACAGTATAGGAGGGTGGCATAAGCGTGTGTGTTTGTTTGCTATGCACTTTGGATTAACTGTGCGTGCGTCACAGCGTTGTCTGGCGTCAAAGGTTTCATATAAATCAGCGACAACATTTTCCACTGCGTTCGTTTAGCTCATGTAGTTTAGGTATTACGCGTGCGTCACATTCCAGTGACTGTTGTCTGGAAGTCTTTACTGACAAGAGATTTTGCAAGCCACTATATAAATCATAAATGATGAAGTTCCTGTTTAGGATGCACTGGCTATGGATTGTTCTCTTAAGTTTTTAGTGGATTACACCAAATTGGATTAACTTCAGTCTGAGTTTTGGAGCTAATCCCAAGTTAAATAGATTTATATAAATCTCGGTTGAATCAAGAAATAACACCACAGTTTTCATTTAACTCTTAAGCGCCAACTGCGCTAATCTTGATTGGTGCAGCGGATTGAACTGATTTAAGAAAAAAATTAAGCCTAAGCTGAGTCGATTTAAGCGAATCGTCAATTAATTAAATTTAGTGCAATCACCGTTTAACAGCTGAATATCGCTGCAGCAACCGGCTTTAGCTGGCCTCTGGTCAGTTTACTTAAAACTTTTTGCTTGATGCTTACTGAAGATTTTGCCGCAGATTGGGCTTATTTTGCATTATGCGCAGCTGCAAATACATTTTTTATATTGTTAAAACGCTGTATTTAAACAGCCGGTGAATGGTCAACTTCAACTGCTCAGCCAATTAGAGTAGAGTTTATAGGCGGAGACAAAACCGATTGGTTAGTGCGAAAAAACTCCGTCCACTTGCAGAAGAAATCCAAAATTAGGAGTATTGGGTAGATTAAGTTTAGGAATGATACCGGACTAATTTGAGACCGACTAAATTCCTAAACTACCGGACTAAACGGTTTAGCGCGAAAAATTAAGTCCAGCTTAATACGAACTAAACCAATTCAAAAATCAGCGCGCTAGCTGCTAAGTCCGTTTAATCCGGAGGTTTTGGAATGACTTTATTTAGCAGCATTTTTAAAACCGTTGCATCCGATTGTGAATTAACCTTTTAATCCGGTAAAGCAATAGGCCCTTAGAAGCATAAAGACAGCTTAAACTTATACTCGTGGATTTTTATGCCGTTGCCAGGTAATAAATAATCTACAAAACACACAAACAATTTTTACTATGAGGGTAACATTTTTACTTCAAATTTTGAGTGTTTTACTGCCTACTCATGAAAGATGAAGCGGGTATAAACAATGATACATAAAGTTTGTATGTAGGCGCCTATATTTCACATAGTAAGGCTGCAAGCAACTAGCATTAAAGTCCGGTTCTAGGGTTTTTTATATTAACAAAGCTACGATAACTTTGCTTTTGGCTTTTTACAGTTAATCTCTTTGGCAGATGAAATAAAATAGGGAAGTCCACAGCATGAAAAGGATGTAGGTAGAAAGGTATTATCACTTTAAAAGCTTTACTCACAAATTATCGATAAACTTTTGTTTACCTTTCAAAATAAATACTCTAGCAATAATTACAATAATACATCGTTGAACAATCTTGCTTTTTGGGTTGCCGACCAGTTGCGAAGCAAAGGCAACCCTTTTGTATCTGAAATGTCTGTTATTAATATTATTATTACTAAGAATCCTTTGGCTTCTTATGTTGCCACTTTTTTGTGTGAAATGCTTTATGGATATGAACCAAACTTTGGTGGAAGGGTCCCCCCCTTGAGTACTTGCACCCCCCAACTTGATGGACTCGTGGCCCCTTGGGGGGCCGGGTCACGTGACCTTGAAATCTGGATCTGGTGTGTATGGACGAAACCTGTTGGGTTTATGTTTAGCCATTAGGGGGTGTGAAAAGTGGGTTTTTGGGGTCGAATTTTCGAAATTTGGATTTTGACGTCCCTCGGGGTAATTTGGACCCCGGAACACGAATCAGAGGGGTCCATTTTCGTCTAGGACCCCTCTGGACCCTTGCATGACCCCCCTAGGTCACCCTGCCCAGGGGGTCCCCAGGGGTCAAATTTTCGAAATTGGGATTTTGACGTCCCTAGGGGTAATTTGGGCCCCGGAACACGAATCCGAGGTCCATTGTCGTCTAGGACCCCTCTGGACCCTTCCATGACCCCCCTCGGGCCCCCTGCCCCGGGGGTCCCCCGGGGTCAAATTTTTGAATTTGGGATTTTGACGTCCCTAGGTGTAATTTGAGCTCCTGAACACAAACAGAGGGACCTCTACCTAGAATAGAGGGTCCTTTGCTTAGAATAGAGGGTCCCCTACCCACTGTCGGCAACCCGTTGATGTCACCCGACTTGTTAA
>JASANF010002893.1:0-18584 GCA_030248245.1 Trissonchulus sp. WLG1_4 | reverse complement strand
AAATGAAGCAGACTTGATATTATCGCGATCTATCGATCGATTTATCAGGGATTGGACAAACCCTGAAGTGCTCGCCGAAATGAAAACAATGCACATTTGTAGAAAGCACGCTGCAGAATTTGGCATTAGTTGGCACTCGCAACGCGATAATCCCTACATTAAATACTTACATAAATCAAGACGTCAAAAACTTTGCACAGTTCCCGGATTTAGTGGTTTCCCAGCTCATGCCCGGCGTTTAGCTCGCGGCAGAACTGTGACTAAAGAAGACTCTGAGCTGCTACTTCAACTAAAAAATATTTTGGTACCAATTGGAACTCCGATATGCTATATGCACGCAAAATATATAGACGACGCACATGCACAACAGCGGGTCGAAAGCAAAAGCTACTGTTTGAAACCAAAACCACCGATAAACTTAGCAGAATCTCCTCCTTTACAAATGGGCCCGTCGTTTAATTTGAAATGCATGGATTGTGAAGAAAATAGTGATAGTGAGCTATTTGTACCCCCGCAACCTAAAAGACAAAAATTAGATGAAAGCGGGCAAAGCGCAATCAAAGACTATTTCCGAAAAATTGCAGAAAAGGCTGGCATTTCCAACCTTCACTTTCCACAAAGAAGCTTTGACAGATTATCCCCAGACTCACAGCGCAAGCGGCTCGGTTCTATCGATTCTGTTTTTAAACTATTATGCTGGTCAATGGGAGGAAATGAGCGCGGCGCTGATATTGAAAGAATAGCCACTCTCTCTCGCCAACAGAGGTTTTGGCAAAGTACAAACCCTAAAAAAATGCATACGCTGCTGTTTCGACGGCATTTTTAAAAGCAGAAAATAGTGCCGACAAAAAACAAATACTTTCACTTGTAGTCAACTCGATATCATTCAGCAAACTGCAGGAGTATATTCCAGGACTGACTATGTACTACTACAAAGCGAGTCGTATTTATAGCAGAATGTATGGAGCAGGCGCAGTCCCAGAGGAAATGGAAACTAAACGTATCAGATATGAGCCTAAAAAAGTAGATTTTTTTCTACTTAGTTTCACCGACAATAGTTGTGGACTTGCCATTTGGACATTCAGAGGTGACGTACAGTGGTGGTGAAAAAGTGAAAATTCCGTCTGTTGTTCGCTCCTTACGAAATGAAAGAATCGTAACTCAATATTTAAAATATTTGATGCAGAATAATTTGGAAGCCAAATATAAAATGAGCCGAAGCTCACTATTGAGAATATTGCATTACTGCACTGCTAGTACTCGCAAATCCGTACTAGGACTCGATTATTTTACATATGCGGGGCTAGAAGGTTTCGACACATTGCATAGTGTTTTGAATTCTCTTTCGCAAGTTGGTGTGTCAGAAAACGTAATAATAAATTTGAAAAAAGACCTGGATGAATCGAAATTGTACTTAAGAACAGATTTCAAACTGCATCTGAAAGATGAGTCTACTATATCTGATCACTGTTTCTCTCATGCCCTGAGCGATCCGGAAAACCCACGCCATTACAAAACTTGCAGGCACGACCACAGTCGTCGCTGCAAACGTTGCGAATTGCTGAAGCTAACTCTTGGCTCCACACAGACGCTTTTATCACAAACTGAATTTCCATGTGATAGTGAACGCAAAAAAAATGAACTTTTGTATTTGACCAGTCAAGCACTTTCTGACATCAACGAGTGGAAAAAACATCAAGTTCGCTCGGTATATCAAGATAACATAAAGGCTGATATGGTGCAAAATTTGGATGCTGCATCTGTTTTTATTACCATGGATTGGGCAATGAAATATCTGCCGCAATCGGGCAGAGAAGAACAGTCTGCCTGGTATGGAAAAATAGGTATATCTTGGCACATATCGGTTGCATACATAAAATTCAATAAACAAAATGTCAAAACCCAGTATCGTGAACTCTTGGAAAACGGTTTTTACTCCAGAGTGTTTGTTCACGTTTTTGACTCTCACATTAGCCAGGATAGTACGGCGATTGTTGCAGTTACAAAAAGTACGCTTCAAAATGTGAAAAAAGAACTCCCATGGATAACTCAAGCGTTTCTACGGTCAGACAACGCTGGTTGCTACCACAGCGCGCCATCCGTGGCATCGATGTTTAAAATGGGCCAAGAAACAGGCATTGTAGTACAGCGTTGGACATTCAGCGAGCCGCAAACTGGGAAGGGACCGTGTGACAGAATGGCTGCTACTATTAAGCGACACATAAAAATGTACGTTGATGAGAATCATCGGTGTAACAGTGCACAAGACTTTGTGGCAGCAGTCAATTCTTACGGAGGCATTCGTTCAGTGACAGTATTCAGCGGCCGAATCGAGACCCACGAAGAAGCCGACAGTGTAAAAGCTAGAATTCCAGCTATCAGTTCTTATTTTGACTTCATGTTTATGTATAAACCTCGCGTGGCTAGAAGAAGGATCACGACAGATTATTGTTTAATAGCCTGGCGAAATTACGGTATAGGCGACGGCATGGAAATTCCCCAAAAATTTTGGTACAACAAATACCTACACGCAGATTTCAAGTTATCTGAAAATCAAGAAATTGCTCAAACGGATCACAGCAAATGGAAGTTTTGGTCAGAGAACTCCCAATCTGCCGATGAAAGTGCACATGACGATACCAATGAGCAGAATGAAGTTTCGGATCAAGACATTCCGAGCACATTATTTGAGTGTCCAGAACAAGGATGCATAAAGAAATTCGCACTACACAAAAACCTTGAAAAACACATAGAAATCGGAAGACACACGTACCAGCCAGAACGGATTACACTTCAAGACTATGCTCTGGGAGCATACCGAAAACAGCTAGAACATCTTCATTACAATCCAATAATTCCTGAAATTGATGAAGCACTTGCTGAAGTTGACCATTTCGACCTTGTTGAGCAAGCAGATGAGCCAATGCCGACTGGCTGGGCACTACCGTCCGCTCGGCATTTTCAACGGTACAACGAAAACCAGCTGTCCTACTTGAGAGAAAAAATTAACCTGGGGATGGCAGGTCGGAGAGTGGATCCAAAAGAATTAGCACAAGAAATGAGACAAGTCACTACAACGGATGGAAAACCACGTTTTCAACCTAGTGAATACCTAAAATGGCAGCAGATCGCGAGTTATTTCAGTCGTATAACTGCCGCTGCCAGAAAAGAAGCATCAGGCATAGGAACAGATCAAGATCAAAATCTTGCCGAAATTGCTTCAAATGACGATTATTTGGAAGACGAGTATTCTGAAAATGTTCAGTCAGAAATGCAAAAAAATTTAAAAAGCAGCGCCTGTTTCACAAACTAAGAACATTACTGCTAAAATTGCGGACTCGGTAATTTATTATTATTTGTAAGGAAAATATCAGAATTGCAGGTTTTACAGTCGCTACCAAATGTATGTACACTTTTCGAACCTCAGATGCCTTAGACTCACTTGTGTTTAAATGGGTAAATAGAATTATGATTTTCTTGAAGGCTGGGCTCCGATAAAGGCTTAGTGGGCTCCGTCAAAGTGGCAACGTGTAGCTATTGGCAATAAAAGGGTACTAAACGGTGCTAAAAAACGCAAATTATATATTTAGAGGTAAATACTGAATCGGTTTCCGGAACTGAACAAAAGCAGTTGAGTTGGTCCAATATTTGGATGCCTAAATAGACTAACGGCTATGATAAAAGCTAGACTTTTTGGTTTGACACCCCAAATGACAGCTTCTTGCTATAATCATTGTGACTAACCTTTATGTTAAGCTTAACATAGGCTTATCTTACCTTGAGTTTTCATGGCTAGGCTGAGAGGTTGTAATTTTTTGGATGCAACGTACTTGTGTATTGTGATATTTAATAAAATGGTGTATTTCAGAAATTTTTGTTGGATAATATATTATTAGTATTATTAGTAGTATATACCAGTGTATACCAATATTAGTAGTAAATACATGCAAAAAATTTAAAACTTAGCTTAACGGAATCGGTTGTTATAGGCAGCCAGGTAACTTCAGCTACAGCGTCGGAAACAGGCTGAGTGTTTCAATATATGCCAAGATTTGGAAACGACGCCCAAGTGGCAGCCTCTTACTAGTTTCAGTGTGTTGTACCATAATAAAGAGCTTCAATTTAAACCCCCTTTTACATGACCTCCACTTCGGGTTTATGCGTTATTTTCAAAAATGTCTGTTTTTACAATCTCAGAGCACCATCCTTTTTTGCTATTTATGTAGCATAACTATTAATACAGGCAACCAATTTAGGTGAATTTGTGCATACATTTGGGTCAATATTAGTAGTAAGTACATGCAAAGAATTCAAGATTTAGCTTAACGGAATCGGCTGTTATAGGCAGCCAGGTGACTTCAGCTACAGCGCCCGAAACAGGCTGAGTGTTCCGATATATGCCAAGATTTGGACATGACGCCCAAGTGGCAGCCTCTTGCTATTTTCAGGGCGTTATACCATAATAAAGAGCTTCAGTTTAAACCCCCCTTTTACATGACCTCCACTTCGGGTTTTCGCGTTATTTTCAAAAATATCTGTTTTTACACTCTCAAAGCACCATCACTTTTTGGCATTTAGGGTACCATAACTCTATATTTACGCAACAATTTCATCCTAGTTTTCACATACGTTTTGACCAATATTAGTCGTAAATACGTGCTAAAAATCCAGAACGTAGCTTAACGGAATCGACTGTTATAGACATTCAACTAACTTGACCTACAGCACCCGAAACTAGGCTCAGATAGGTCAACTTTGGCGCACTGTATCTACCCGTAGCAATGAAAATGTGGAAATTTTATTACATATATTTTGGTTTGGGGTCAAACTGTGCAACATATGTGAAAAAGAGCGGAATCTAAAAAACTTTTACTTTTTTGGCCAATAGGAGGTCGAATTTCTCAGAAAGTGACTCATATATATATATATATATATATATATATATATACAGTACAGATCAGAAATAACATCCCTCGAAGCCGGCTTCAGCTTCAATGAAGCCAAATTATCTTCATTGAAGCCAAATCAGTTTCAAAACTGCTGTCAACTTTTTGACGGATGATGAAGTATTAAGGGGGTAGTGTCGCGAAAGCAGTCGATTTTGCGCGACTGTAAAACTTTTTCAGTGAATGATAAGACATTGTTCTTTATATATTCTGAAAATATGTGTCAAACCAAATATTTTCGCCAAGTTTCAGCGAAATTGATGCAGCATCCAGTTAGCAGTGAAGTCGCAAAGTCGGAAAAATGACGTTTTGAAAACCTATTCACATTCGATAATTTCGTCACAATTGTAAACTTTTTTGTTTAAATTCTTTATACAGACTAAAAGCACATATGTTCTAGTTTATGCACACAAAATTTAATGCAAATTGCTTGAGTGGTTATGGAGTAATACCTGTTTGAACTGTGAAATTTTGCGTAAACTGTGAAGTACTCACAGCAATAATGATAAATTGTGAAAAATTTCGACGCTTATTTTAAAATCAAAAGAAAAACGAACCTTTATTTTTTATTCTTCTTATTGGTGGCAAAAAATTTCGCGTCAAAACATTATATGTACTTCACAAGCTGGCCAATCTGATATCTTTCTTGATTTTTTGAACTTTCATGTCCCTATTGTGTGATGTCTGGCTTACAAATGGTGATTGGTTCAAAATTGGTAGATATTGGCAGTCTAGTGTCTGGCAGTATTTATTTGACACCATATAGCATTTTACTAGTTATATATATATATATATATATACAGTACAGATCAGAAATAACGTCCCTCGAAGCCGGCTTCAGCTTCAATGAAGCCAAATTGGCTTCATTGAAGCCAAATCAGTTTCAAAACTGCTGTCAACTTTTTGACGGATGATGAAGTATTAAACAGGCACTGAAAGTCAACGAGTTATGAAACACTGAACTGTGGGCAATAATTTAAATTAAAAACATTATAAAATGGGGGAAACTCATTACAATAAAAAGACGTGCGAAGCGCCTACGTGATTCCTCAACTCGCGCTGCACGTGCCCCCCTGATGAATTTATGTTCCTGGAAGAGAGAAAGAAAAACCAACTGCGGCCGATTACAACATAAAACACACTCCGCACATAGACCCTTTTAACGCTAGCACTGCGTTAAGATACCAGAATCAAAAATAAAGACCTGTAGGAAAAATAGATGCGCCACTTCCTTTTTTAGTGACATGACTTCCAGACACTGCCAGCACAAAATCGCTGGTCTCCTGATTTTAGGGGGTGGGGTACCTTCCCCTCCTCGTTTCGGCACGCCACCACCTTACCACAGAATTCATGCTGGTGGCTCCCCTTAAAATTAAGGCACTTCTCTGATTTGAAGGGGGAATCAAGACATGTCTTCCCCTCCCTGCAATCAAGACATGTCTTGACTCAAGGAGGTGAGGTACACCCACCCCTAAAATCAAGGCATAAAACGGCCATGTCGGCCGGAGCATCGTTCCGGCCGATTAGCTGGAATAGGCGAGAGTGTCATACTCTTCTCTATTATGTACTCTTGTCAAAATCTAATCTTTTCGTAATGAAATCACATGCTTCGTTTTTTCAAGTGGTGCAATCATTTTTTGTCAAATTAAGTGCGAATTTGACATCAATAATTCAGTTCAATGGTTCAATATAAACTTAACGTGGTAATTTAATGTTAACTAAGCTAAAGCAATACCACTGCCCGCTTACACAACAAAGTTCGTTTGTTGTTTACAACTTTCATACAGCCAGGTCAGAGTAATTAAGCCCGGTTGGCTCATTTGTTAGTGTGTTGAGCATTGAATGAACATCTGGTTCAGAATCAGAATGATGGCGGATCGATTCTGTCCCGGCAAAAATTTTTCGATTTGTGCGAAGCTCTAGGTATTGAGAGTTCCACTAAGTTGTTATTTGCGCGATGTGTGGCAGTTTTTAATTAACGCTAAAAATTCGACTGGTAGCAATGATTGTGAAGCACAAATGCTAGGTGAGCAGAACTCATTAATCAATCAGTAAGATTCGCATTTTTTCATTGTCTTATTATGCGGCGGCCTCAGCCGTAGCGTATATACTATAATGCAAAACGTTGATTAATATGAACGAATCTTCAGTCATTACTATTGCATATTACTATTCATTATTATCATACTATTCATTACTATTCATCATCACTATTATTATTGCAACCACAGTAGTTTGTGCAAAATGTATGTGAGTCCGATCATAAAACACGGATAGCATTGTTGTAGACTGACATCCAGTGATAGAACATTGTGATGCCGTCACGTCGTGTTAGGAAACCTGTTGCAACAATGTTTCATCGACTATTTATCAGAGAACCATGAATACCTGGATTTCAGACAACGTAGGCAACTGATTTCGTACTACAGTCGACGATGTCATTGTGCATGTAACGATTAGCCTTGTTTTATCTTCGATGAGTATCCTCAGTAGTGCAAAGAAGACTATAAAGATTGATTTAACCTCACTCGCAAAACTTGCTTGTTTTTTTATAAGTAGTGATTTCCGACAAAAAATCTTACTTGTTGTTTGTTACTTCTCATGCTGACCAGTTGGAACACTGCCTAAATAAGTACTATCAAGCTTTTTTAATAAAAAAATAGATAGCTTTTTTTAATAAAAAATAGACTGCCGAACAAACAGACTCAATAAACCGTGTTTGTTCTTTGATTATTCCAAGCACTGTATTTACTTAGTTATTTCCTTACACAGAAGTTACATGGTAGTTATGATAATTTTAATCGAAGGTAAGATTTCTGGCTAGCAACATTTTTCATGAATTGTTATCATCTGTTGCTTTTGATTTCAGTGAGCAAAGTAAATAATCAGTTTTAACCAGGCTTTATTTATCAAAATTACCAGCTTGCATTAAACTGTCTGACTTGTCATAGAATGGCTCAATTAAAAATTATTATCTGATTGTAAAAATTATTTTGTGTGCTATACTGTATTTTAAAACTGTAATGTTTATCCTACGGTAAGTTTTAAATTGAGCTTGTCCTTTCTTTGAGTTGCAGTAAAATCGAAAAAAAGAAAAGAAATTTTGAAAAAAAACAACTCATTTTTTAACCAATTCTTTTCGACTTGAAATTAACTTAATTAAAATAATTATTAAATTTCAGATTCACGTCTTGTCTACTGCTGGTCGCAGCCTTGAATGTGCAATTCGTTTTTGGTGCCAAATGCGGAGATGCCGAATATTTCGAGTATAAATTCACGCCACAACGAGTGGGTCCGGCCAACCCAGCCGAAACCAGTGATTCCACGGCTAAATGTGGCGAATCAGAATGCGATGTTCAAATAATGCTGTTTGGAGAAGAGCGGTGCCGCAAAGGCGACCACGGAATCGTGAGTGAAAACCGTTCAGTTGAGAAACGACGAAGTCAAGTAGAAACTAAACATAATCGGTGGAAAGCATAAAGGCAGTCTTAGCTCAATCTTGCTAAATGCCGTCTCTGGGCTACGTTAAGTCTTCTAACCTATGTAATACGTGTTGAATTTTTACGCGGCAGCCTCAGCCGCCGCGTATATATACTATGATGCAAACGCTGAGTTTGCATGATCTCTGTTCTCAGTGCAAGTTTGCACTGAGACTGAACAATCGGATATGTTTAGGGCTATAGATTGGTCAGTTTTTAGAAAAGTACCCCTAAGTATGCCATTTGCTCGAGATTACTTAATGAGTAATGTAGTAAGTGTGCTAGTAATACGTCTTTTTGTAGTCATATGTCATTGTGTTTAATAACTGAATTTATTGACATGGCTTATTATGAACGTTTTTTTTGCAACAAGTAGTAGTAGTTCCAATTTAAAAACAACTTTCACAAAGATTCTGAAAGCAAGATTTAGCTAGAAATGCATGTTCTATCTTAACATGTTGAAAATATTGACCTTTAAAAAATTGGATGCCGCGTTTTATATTCGAAAAATATCATCGGCATGTAAAAGCATGTCGAAACTTAATCTAGCTAAATTTAGTTTAACTTTACTCGCACAACGTGCTTGTTTGTTGCGATGTTCTAAATTACGGAAACAGAACGCCTTAGACTGGCTTTAGCGCAAGACTGCCTTTATGCATTCCACCCAATGAATTCTGCAGGTAAATATATCAACAGTGTTATAGCGTTTGCCAAATTTCATACTTAAACTTTTCTACTCGTATATATTTTTTTCATTTACATATCAACGTCTTCATCAAATTCTATTTCCGGCAATTTTGCAACTTCTATTTCAGGAAATTCTTGGTCCGCACAACCAAAATGAAGTAACCGTTGGTGAATTCACGCCTTCCGAAGTTGGTTGGAGAGTTTTTGGGGATTGGTCACTTTCTGACGCACCGTATCTGCCATTTTCCGTCCAAATTTGTGACAAAGATAGAGGTTTCCGTGGCAAAAACGATGTTTTGTTCAAATTCACTCAAACAGAGCTCAATCCAGGTTGCCATCAAGTAACGGCCCGGCAAGATACTTCCAGACATCCATGGGTCATTGTCTATAATTTATGCTGTCGTCCTCTGAACGAACCAGGTGAATGAAGCTTGCTAACTTTGCTGATCATTCATTAAATTGATTCTTTTATTAAATCCTGTAATAAATAAAGCGTATGTAAGAAAGTATGACTTCTGATAGGGCGTATGTAACTTTGATGTCGCTTGACGCAAGTACATGACTGTAAAGGCCTATTCACACGAGGGCGCATTGGCTCCATGGCGCATGGGCAAGGCAGCGGAAGCATTCAAGTATTGAATTTTTACACTGCCTGCTGCATTATTGCACACAATGCAGAAAGCAAACAGTGTGCGTGAACATTCTAACTATAGGATGCGCCCGAACGCTCATGTTTGTGCTCCCTCGTGTGAATAGGCCTTAATACAATTACACTGTTTATCTAAGGATCAATACAAAAGATAAACACAATAAAAAATCACCACATATTGTTTGGTTGCATATTGATTGCAAAAAAAGTTCAAGATTGAGAATATGCTATTGCAGAATAATATTGGGACAAACCCATTTTTCGTTGTAACTAAGTTCAGATTAACGAGCGTTGCACCAAATTAGAATAGAAATAGGTCTTTTAGAACGTTTTTATGTTCTTAACGACCAAAGCCTGTGCAGAAAAAATATTCAACGGAGAATATTTGAACAAAGCTCGAGAAATCCGGTGAAATGTTTGCCGTTGGAAATTTTTTAAACCACGAACTGTTAACAGACGAAGATTTTCAACGACGAACATTTTGCACGACGAACATTTGTTTTACTAATTATTGTTATGTTCGTTCAAAATAAATACGTCCGTATAAAATGGCACTGAATGCAAACAAAAGTGTCGTTAGCAAAGTTGAGCATATTTGTCAGCGTCAGATATGATAAATGTTTAAAACTATCATGACGAGAGGGTAAAAAAAGACGAGTCATTGTTACCTGTGTAGTAATTTTTCATCCGCGTATGTTGAATCAAATTTTGAATTCAAATTCGCTTTTTGTTGCAACAAGCCCAACCTGCGGCAAAACCTTCAGTAAGTATTAAGAATTAGGTTCAAGTAAGCTGACCAGCAGGTCAGCTAAAACCTGTTGTGCAGCAGATAATTATCTTATTGTAAAATGTGTATGCAAAAGTTCAATGCGTTTTTATGCAATCTTACAATAAGTTGTTTATGCAAAAACTGGAAGTAGTTTTAAAACAAATTATGTAAGAGTGGGTTGTTTTGATGAGTGAGAAGTGTATTCATTTTCATGACCAAAAATGACTACAGTTTGCAGGAAACATAAGATGCTGCCAACAAAATTATCTGGTCAAATGTTGGTACTATCAGCAATGTGACACACGCGCACTATGTGACACACATGAACTAAACAAACGCACATTGACATTTTTCCGTGCTTACAGTGTAACTTTTGCACTAGACAATGATGTGACGCTCGCGCAGTAGCTCTAATATGCAAAGCAAACTAACGCACAGACGTACATTGCACTGCAAGCCCAGTGTATTCCGCCAGAAATCAAAATTAGAGACCTGTTGTGCTGTGGCACAACAGGAAAAACTATACTTTGTTATGTTTTTCAAAAGATTTTGTACAAAACTTGCTTCACTAGAAGGAATAAACCGATAAACGTCCGTGTGTACACCTAATTGATATTTCAGGTACAAGTCAAGCTATCAATGGGCTATCTGAAACGAATCAACGTATGTACCGGGAAAAACGTCGGCAAGGTCAGCAGGCAACGGCTCACCCTCACCATACAACTTGGTCAAACGATAATTTACATGCAGAAAACACTAACATTTGGCGCTATCGTAGCTACCCAGCAACAAGAGATTACACCAGACCTATGCCAGGATCCACTGAGTACTGGCCTCGGCGCTATCTTAGCCATCCACCGACAAGGGATTACACCAGACCTATGCCCAGATCCACTGAGTACTGGCCTCGGCGCTATCACAGCAATCCACCAACAAGGGATTACACCAGACGTATGCCCATATCCACTGAATACTGGCCTCGGCGCTATCGCAGCCATCCACCGACAAGGGATTACACCAGACCTATGCCCAGATCCACTGAATACTGGCCTCGGCGCTATCTTAGCCATCCACCGACAAGGGATTACACCAGACCTATGCCCAGATCCACTGAATACTGGCCTCGGCGCTATCGCAGCCATCCACCGACAAGGGATTACACCAGACCTATGCCCATATCCACTGAATACTGGCCTCGGCGCTATCGCAGCCATCCACCGACAAGGGATTACACCAGACCTATGCCCATATCCACTGAATACTGGCCTCGGCGCTATCGCAGCCATCCACCGACAAGGGATTACACCAGACCTATGCCCATATCCACTGAATACTGGCCTCGGCGCTATCACAGCAATCAACAGCAGGATTACCGACACCTAGCCACATATCCACTAATAAACTGGCCTCGGCGCTATCGCAGCCATCCACCGACAAGGGATTACACCAGACCTATGCCCATATCCACTGAATACTGGCCTCGGCGCTATCACAGCAATCCACCAACAAGAGATTACACGACACCTATGCCCATATCATGCCAAGATCCACTGACTTACTGTAACTGTTATTTTGATTCTGGGTATTTATTTTGCATGACTTAAATATGATACAATTCTTGCAATTTAAAAAAGTTACTTTTGATTTGATTTGATATTTGTACTTACTGTATTATACTATTATATAAATTTAAAATACTGTATAAATTTGATACAATAATATATGTATGATAAATATCCCAAAAATAGAGAATTTAAACACTTTGGTGTAAACTTTCAGGGGCTGAAATTGTGCAAACCGAAGAGAAAACATGAGAAAAAAACCCGATTAAATTCATATAAAATGAACTATTTATCAGGTACCGTCACGCCGCGGATGGTATCACAGATTTCAACACACTCACACTTTCAAAAAAAGAGCGCTGCAACCAAGGTATAGAATTTGAGTCTTTGGCTAAAATTCCAGATCATGCCTGATTAGCCTTGATGTGTAATTGTCAAAAGACAAGTTCCTGACGCATATTTGGAAATTGGGTATGCCAAATACCTGCGACAGACTTAAAACTCTCCTTTTTCGAATCTATCAGCCCCCTTCTTGCCGCCACAGAATAGCAGTGGGCAGATCGTTTGTTCACCTATTGTCAGCGCCAGGCTGAAAATTTCCATGTTGACCTCACCGTGTTCCAGTTTTTGGAGGCCAAAGCTTTCACTTTCGAACACAAAACTTTGCATTGTAGCCAACTTTTCGAGCAGCTAGAAAAAAACCTGGGGGTCGTTTCAGAAAATTCCACATAAGTCTTTATGGGTCCCATAAAGTCTTACATATCGTTATATGTGTTTCAGAAGCTTGACATAACTTCTGGATCACCTCATGTTCTATCATAAACTTATGTTTTCCACCTAAGTTTATGGGAAGCCTGATAATTACTACATAAATTTATGTAAAGTTTTCAGGCTACTCATAAAATGCTAAATGTGGGTGCCAAGTTTTCTCCATAAATTTAGAAGAACGTGAGGGCACCAATAACTCACCTTTGAGCTAAATAATTGGTACAAACCTCAAAAAAGCATGAAAACTGATTCGCTGGGTAGAGCATAAAGTGGCATAGTTTAGGGAATGTATTTTTTAAAACTTTATTGAACTTTTCTGAAAAATCTGATTTTTAGATTTTACTATAATACCACAGCAGCAGGTATGGTGGTAACTGTTATGCGCTTGAATAATTAAATCGACTAACCAACCTATTCATTACTTTTTAAATTGAGATTTTAAACGAGCGCACCCTCAGTACGAAAATCAAAGCTGCGATCGTGCTGCTAGGCTTCAATTTGTGCGAGCGCTTGTACGTGCACATTCCATGCGGTTTTCAGCGAGAGCATATAATTTTATGTGAGAACTTTATGGGAGAACTTATCAGAAGGTTATGTGAAGAGCTTCTGAAACACTTTATGTACCACTCGTAACCTTCTCATAAGTTCTCCCATAAATTCAATTATGTAATACTTTATGTAAAGACTTATGTAAAGTTTATGAAACTACCCCCTGATGTCGGACTTCGGGGGAAAAGTGATTCCTGTCCTAACTAATGCTTAAAATTAAACGGGAACCGGCGCCGAAGTTCTGAACCCAGTTGTGAAAAATAAGTGAATATTGAAAAATACATGCTTGGGGCAAATGACTATGCAACGGTTGCGACCATACACGGTCACGCTCACGCTGACCCGGCAAAAAATGGTGCGACAACGGCATTACAATCACTCGGAATTTTCCACTAGTCAGTATGACTAGAGCTACAGCCAAAGCAACCATCGAACTAGGGGTGGGCGCGGTACTGCGGTTACCGCGGTTACCGCTGCGGTAACCGCAAATTTGCGGTATGCGGTAATGGCCCCCGCTACCGCGCGGTACCGTTTTAGCTAACAAAAGACTAATATTTTAAATATTTTATGTTTGTTTCTCCTGTTTTTAAACAGTGCCGTGCGACTTCTGTTTTATACTTGTCTTTAAATATTGTTGAAACTGCCAAATTTTGTCTTCAAAGTTGAAATTGAATTTTGTCACCAGTTTTAATAACTGAAAGGGCAATACAATACTGTGGGTTATCTGGATGCATGTTGTTTATACTTTGTACAAATTTGATAACAAGCGCATACATGTTAAAGTTGCACAATCAACACAGACCAAAATCAATCATCACCAGAACCAACCCCACCGTAAGCAGTGGTCTACTGGCCATTCTGCCGCTGGGGTATGAATTATTACCTACATACAGTGTTACATTGGCTTGTTTGCTTTTCCATAGACCCGGTCATTTTGATGTTGTCTATGTCTGGTAAGCAATAAGGATACGACTCTGTTTCTTCACGACTCACAATAAATTGTATAAAGATTTGTCCTTTCTGTCAAAGAAAATGACCTACGAGGCCACAGTCTGCCGCATAATTAAGTATAGTTAGCATAGTTAGCCTTTAGAGCCCCAAAATGTTAAATTTGAAACAAAATTGCATTAACGGATATGTAAAACTTCGTTGCGGTAACAGTAAACGTTTTATTACCGCGGTTACCGCAATTTGCGGTAATACCGCGGTAACTGCTCCAGCTAAAAAATTAAGGCTAGTTTTTGTCCATTTAAGGTAGGTGACAACTTTATAGGCACACAAATCGCCTTTATAGACCCAAAAGTTAAATTTGAGACCAAAATGTGCAGTTAACTATTGCATTAAATTTTGGTTGCGTAACCGCATACGTTTTGTTACCGCGGTTACCGCAAAATTTTGTGGTAATTACCGCGGTAATTACCGCAAAAACCGCGGTAATTTTTGCGGTTTGCGGTAATGAAAAATCGTTACCGCGCCCACCCCTATATCGAACCTCCAAATTTTAACGAAATTCTCAAATTACATCAACATTGGTCGAACAGGTTCAAAATTTGTCACAGAAAGTCAATGCACTGACCACCGGAATGATCTCTGAGCATTCGCCACCAACAACTCTCGCCCAACGTCTTTGTCGGGTACAGGATGTGCGTCCTATGATGTCCTACATAAACCAGGGTATTTAGAGGGTTTTTAAGACAATAGCCGACGGTCACCCACTATCCATTTTGTGCCATTGGCAGACAGCTAAATCACATCACACGGGACTGTTTTTATAACCATAACCATTAAATTTCTATTAACTGGGGAAATAGAGTACTGGCTGTCCCTAACCACCGTTGGTGCAGAATGGTCTCGGAAAACTAATGCAATAAATTTGGATATAGTGACGGACGGGTGGATGCAAACGACAGCATAGTTCAGGCTTTCGAAATCACTCAGCTGACAGAAAGCCACAAACTGTTCAGCAAATTGTCTCAAAACCAAGATACCTCCCTCCCATAAGGAGGCCAGAGGTCAGACTTTCGAAATTGACTTTTTGATGTGTCGTCGAGTGGTAATTTGAGTCCCTGAATATGAAACTGATGTCCATTTTGTCCAGGACCCACCTGGTTCAAAATGCTCAGTTTCGAAATTGGGATTTTGATGTTATATATACAGGGGTAATTTGTGTCACTGAACGTGAATACCTGGTCCATGTTGATCTAGGAGCGTCCACACTTCTACTATGGTGCTTACATTGTACTGACGCCCGCCAAAACGATCCTTTGCATAGAATACCTAGAGGTTCCGTTAGAGCCCGTACCGGTAGGCAACTTGTTGTGGCCTACTGGCGATTTTTCCTGTTGCGTATTTAAGTTCGTTCTGATATACTTTGTTCGCTGTAGTACAAAGTACGCTTTGTATGTGCGGCTTGGTTACTGTGTTACTCTGTGTTTGCTTTAGATTTGGGTCTGCGAGTCATTATTGCTGGCCACTGCCACAGACTGTGCTTTTGTTTACCAATTGTAACTATGTTGATATATTTTCAACTGAAACTAAAAAAACAAAAAACTAAGGCAAAGGTAAGACATTATTTCAACGCATCATTTTATTTAGATACAAGCACTTTACATCAAATCAAAATTGCTAACAGTAAAAATGAACTAGTAGGCAGTGCTACAGAGCAGAATTATGAAACATGTAATATCCGACAACCTCAAGATGACATAAAAAATACAACTCCACTTTGCAATTAGACTAAAAACGCTCAAAAACATTTTCCAGCGAAAACCCAAAATTAAAGTACAATTCTAGAATAAAAAAGTAACTGTGTAATTAGATATAGAAATTTAAAAAGCTAGAAAATCTAAAATACATACGATAAGAAAAACATACGATGCGCTGACAGAAAATTAAAACTGGAAAAAAGAAGTTCATAATATTCGCTAAACTTAAACCAAACTCGACCACAAAACAAAACGCAAAACTCCACGACTACAAAATTGCCTTTTTCACTGTAACGGAATAAACCAAGACAATCAAAATCTCGTGGCAAAAAAGAAAAACAAAAACTTTTTTTAAACACTAGGTCCACTTTGCCCGCTTTTATTTGTTGGCCACCATAACTAAAATTGGACTATTTGCACTCCTAAAAGGTGGTTAAACCCAGTCGATGTCGGAATACAATGAACACAGAGTTTTTTATTAAAACGATATTTTATTCCCAAAGAATTCTTCGCACCGTCAACCCTCTTTTGCGAAACGCTGGTCTACGTAAAAAAATTGTAAAAGCCGCTTCAGCAAAAAAGGCCAAACTCTAACGACGAACTCGAGTACTACAGCAGTGAAAAAACAAACAATCGTGCAAAAAACAGACACAAAAACAGTTCCACGGGCTGGAGAGTCATAATTTGCAAATTCTAATTAAAAATATACTTCTTAATCTAGTAAACTGTTAATAAAACTAGCTGAGAACTATCAAATCTATAATTAAACAAACAGCAAGACTACAGTATAAAAAAACATTTCTTTG
This sequence comes from Trissonchulus sp. WLG1_4, assembly GCA_030248245.1. Lineage (NCBI taxonomy): Eukaryota > Metazoa > Nematoda > Enoplea > Enoplida > Ironidae > Trissonchulus > Trissonchulus sp. WLG1_4. The sequence goes on along the minus strand of JASANF010002893.1, from coordinate 1,664 downwards.
GCCAAAGTTTCAATACTTTTACAACCAACAAGCTAAAAAGACAAAATGATAAAAAAATTTATGCACCAGATTTGTAATAATTTTCACGCAGTTATTTTTTACACTAAGTCTTAAGTCAAAATGTACGAAAAGCACATAACAATGTGGTATATAGTAATGGACCATACTAATATAATATAGAGGTGCAGTCACGGTACACGTACATTTTCACAAAGTGTGTGGGTGCTCATACTAGTGGCTAAGCTTAATATGCAAATTAGCTACATACAAGCTACAAGCTATAAGCTAAATGCTACAAACATGGTATCATCATATGCAAATTAGCAATAACATACCGAAAAAATTAGATCACTTTTTTGTTAGCGTACCCAGCATAGTGTGAAAAACTATGCAACATTTTTAATTAAATGAATAATATGCAGATTATTGCATTAGGCTATAAAACTGATATAATGATTTCAAGCCAAATAATATGTAAATAGTGCATGATGTTTGAAAACAGATTGCACAACGAGAACAATCATCCAAAAAAGGCCTGTTCAAAAAAAATTACATTTCTGCGGCTCTAGGTGAAAACTATTATTGACAAAAAATATTCAGCTTGTCGATAAAGCACAAAATACCAACCTCCCGTATCGGTATAACAGTAGACTAAGAATACGAAAACAGTACAACGTATATGTAAAGAAAAAAATTAATACTTCTCGAAATTGTAACAGCTAACAAATTACACTAACAGGACAGGACAATGAAATAACATGCCGTTTAAAAAATACAGATTGTCTGGCTTAACCTACTCTCTAATTGTTAAACTAAAGCAAATCTAACAAAAAATTGAAAGCTTCAGTTCCAACACAGAATTAAGTAATAAGCCATAAAAACTTGGTCGTTACTGAAATACTGTTATAGTAGCACCAGACTAGCCAGAATTATTGGTTAAACCTTTATTCCTAATTCACACGAAAAATGGGTCTTTAATCAAAACTTGCTTAAATATTAGTCTAATTAATAACATAAAAATAAACTAACATATTGTTAAAAATAGCGCAAATTTTTTTCAAAAACAATAAACAGAAGAATTCCAAACATATCAGCACAAAATATGTAATGTAATCGAATAATATGAAGCTAAAAATAACAACAATATAACAGGATACACAGTACGCGTATAAATGTAGATAGTATAAGCAAGATTAACGACAATATGGCAGCGACGAGCATCGAGTTGATTTACGGATTATACCAATTTGGCCTTTTAGCTTTGGCTTGCTATATAATTTGGCAAATAAGAATTAGCTATTTACGCGAAAAGCTTACCTTAAAAAATATGATTACGCATATTATATTGACTAAATTAATCAACAAACAACATATTTTACTATACTAGAAGTAGGTTAGGCGAATATATAATTTAATTTCACTCACGTTTTCAATGTAATATAACTTGACCTAATCGAACTAAACTGCATTACAATTTCCTTGAGACCGCCCATGAAAACAAAACATAACAGAAACGAAAAACAACAATAATTTTCAATCAAACAGAAAGAAACACAGTGACACTGGGAAGAGATAACACCTTGGTCTTCTACTCACAATGGGGTGCGATTTAGAAGGCCGAGAAATGTTGAATGAAAAGTTTTTACTAATCTGCTGAAACTCAA
>JASANF010002892.1:0-17209 GCA_030248245.1 Trissonchulus sp. WLG1_4 | reverse complement strand
ATTTTCTTAGAGAAAAACTGGAAATCCCGAGGTTTCTTTATGTAGGGTTTTTCCGATGTCTCAAACGTACAATTTCTCCTGAACATGAAAGTTTTGCTCACCAAATACTGAACAAAGTTAGTCTGACTTTTGTAAGAGTAGTTAGTACATAATAATTGCTTCCTTCATATTTTCTATAGAAAACGTAGTTTTCTTTAGAGATTGTGGAATATAGTCTCATTGAATTGCTCTGCTGCCACTTTGCTGACAAACGTGGTGTTAAAGCTCAATATGATCTCAAGGTTCTCTTTATTTAACTTTTTATAATTGTATGTTTGAATTTATCTCAAATAATTGATTTATAACTCGATAAATTAGGTCTCTAATGGCATGTACTGTATAATATATGGCTTTGTTTATTCAGAGTCTGCACGGGTTCTTGTCCGAACTTTTAGCTCTGGCGGAAGCATTGAAATTAATGTTATTGTATGAGGATGCTGTGACATGCAAGTTATGAGAGTTGAGATTCTGCAACAAAGTTTATGAAGAATTCAGGAGAAATTGCGTAGTCACATCTATTACCACATTTTAGCATTCTTTAATATTGTTTATCTTTAATGATGTTTTTTACTTTTAGGGGTCGTGGTTTAGTCGTATTCATGACTTCAACGTCAAGCCAAATACCCTTCCCACACAAGTCTGTGTTTGCAGCGGCAGACGTATGTGTAAAAGTTTCATTTTATTTGCAGTGTATGCTAAGTTTGATATTATGTTCACATAATCACACGGTGACTTTGACTTACTATGTATGTATTCATACCGCGAACGTTTTTTGGCTGCTGCATTCACTGTTAATTGTTCAGTGATCATTATGATTTCATTATCGTTCATATGTGGATGGTCCAAATGCTCAAAATTTTAGAAATGGGGAATCCTACCATCTCCCCCTGGGGACGCCCTTGTAGAATATAATATACTATAAATGTCGTATAAAAATACTGCTTGTTTTTAGAACTACATGAAGTTTTTGACGCAGACTCTTGCCACGGAATATACAGATTTTGATATCCATGTCCAGTGCATCTCTCACTATTCCATCACCCCAGAGAAAAGTGGTAGCTCGCAAGAGTCTTCTCCCGTTTGGTCATTGCTACGACCTCCCGCTTCCGTCTATGTACGTCATGCACTATGGACCTTTGGAATGTGCCAACAAACCAGCGGATATTTCCCACATACTGTTGTGGTAGGTTATATAATGAGGTTTAATTCAAATTCAAGACTGATTGTCTTTTGGTGGTAGTTCCAGAATAGCAGTTTACCTTTCAGACAGATCTACAAACTATGGATGTTGAGATACTATATTTTTATTAAACTACAGCGAAGAATATTATGTCAAGAGCATATTTTATTATTTGGTGTAAAATTTCAATGGTGACACTAGCAGCCACGCAAGCTTACTGAACTCAACTGTAATACAGCGCAGTAACTTATAATTTCATGCATGATTAAAAATGGCTGTAGACTAGTTTCGGATCTTGTTTTCACAAATTGTAGCCATTTTAGTCTTCTACACTGTGATTGCTCTGAAAAATGTTTGTTTTAAAAAACTGCGATTCTAGAACTGCCACTTGAAGCACCGATAAGCAATATCCTGTTCACCGGGACTGGACCAATTCCCATTTTGAATTTATTAAGCAGCCAATATCGGTGCGAGTAATTGGTTGGGGAGGTTCTGAGAGGGTTTCAATAAAATTCATGTGAATGAAACTACACGCTTGGAGCTTCGGGTTCGCTGCATTCAGTTTATTTCTTTAATTTTGTTCACTGATCATTGTTCATTTAAATTTTGGCTGCTGAGTAAGGTGACTGGCTGTAAAATTTGTTAGGTTATTAACTGTGTTTGAAACGAAACCACGTCAAATCTTGTAGAAGTTTGTTGTAATATTTTGATTTATTTCAGAATTGGTGCTTTGGCATGATTCCTGTTCGATGGTTGAATTTACGGCGCGCTTCGGCAAACGAATACGCCTTATGAAATCTCCTTATACCTAAATTTATTTAAATAATATATTTTCAATTCTTGTTATCGGTTTTTTTATCAATGCGTTGTGATTCGTGCCAGTATACTTTTGCGATGCTGTTTTAGTAAATTATTTTTATTTTACGTGTAAATAGTTTTGTGTTTTGGGAATTTTTCGATCATACTTTGTCTTTGATTACTAACTTCACAATGTCATGCCAAGTTTTATAGCACAGACAATGATTCTTATTTTACAGTCCTATGGCCGCAGCAATAGTTTCAGAAGGTCGGTGAGCATTCAGTTTCAGTACTGAAATCGTTTAGCTTCGTTGCCACAATTTTTGTTTGGCCGTGCTCATGCATTCTCACCAAGAACCGTTAGTTTAGATTTATTCTTGCAGGATTTAGCAGTTTAGATTTATTCATATTTTGTCTGCTCAACTAATTCACCCCACAAATTGCTTTTCTAAGCTATTGGTTGCGTACCCAGGCGTAAACCGCCTATACGTGGCTACAGAAGGATCGTCATGGGATGCCTTTCACTTCTCAATTTCTCAATGGTCATGAGTTTTCGTGAATAGTGGATACACACAAAGATACGTAGTAAAGCGTGAATCATGAAGCAGACTGTAGGGGTGGCTCATCCTCACACAGATTTAGTTTACAGTTCACAATACTTCATTTAGACCAAAAAACACCGATTTTGACAATTTTAGGCGAAAATTTTGATAAAAATCGCTTCAATTTCACAAAAAAATGCCGATTTTTTTCAAATTTTGGCCAAAATTTTACCCCCGCCGGGACCGTCCCCCGTCTTTTCCCCCTGGCGGTAGCGCCCCTCCCTCCCTCTAGACCGAATTTTGGGGGGGGGGGTCTTGCCGCCCCCACCCCCCCAACTACATGTATGTTTACGTTACCTGCCCAGTGCCCACACTCTGTTAGTTTTGTTTTGCGTGAGCTCACATGACCCAGGGTTTATACTATTCGTTAAGGCTACTTCACACATGGGCGCATTGCTTAGCATACGTTATGACGTATGAGATTCGATGATTAGAAAGATCACGCGTAGAATGCAGACTGCCTGCTGCATTGTATGAAATGAATGCGCCCGCTAATTCATTCATTTCACACAGTGCAATGGCAATCTTGCTTTATTGCGATAACATTATGAATCACTAAATCCTATGCGCTATGGATCAAAATGCACCCAAGACGTCTGAAAATAAATGACGTTCAAACTGGACATTTTTAGCTTACTAAACTAATAAAAATATTGTTCAAAAGCATACCGTCACCTCAGAGGAAATAATATTAAAGTGTGCCTTTTTATTTAAGCGAGGTCCCGATTTGTGCCCCTAGCCAGTTAGCTACTCCCTTAATCACTTTGTTCAACAATGAAATTGAATCAGAACTTGTTTAAATTGTGGCAGAACTTGTTTAAATTGTGGCAATGTAAGTCGATCATCGTCAACTCGTGAGCAATACATGTAATGGGCTCCAAACTTTGGGGCAGCCTGCGTGGCCAAGTTTTGGAGATTCTCATCGACCAAAAATACCATAAATTAATATAATTTTCGAAAAACTGCCATTTTTTACTAAATTTTAGGGACTCACCCCCGATGCCCCTGTGTTTGTGGGGGGAGTGTCTTCCCCACTCCCCTCCTCCTCATACATGTATGGTCTATGGTGCAGGCCACCCTATCAGCTTGTGTTTTAACAATACGTAAATACTTATAATCCGTTATTTCGGTGTGTCCCAGTCATACATGTACATACATTTTTAAAGCATTTTACGGCGATCTGTGGCAATTTGTTAGTGTTCGGGCACCTTTCTTTCAGCATCAAGGAGGGGGGCTTATCCCGGTAAGTCAAATCTGAGGGGGGGCTTGTCCCGGTTTCTCAAATCTGGGGGGGGGGGCTTGCCCCCCCCAGACCCCCCCATGCACATCTGTGGTCCCAGTAGTTACGTCGTTCGATTTCTTATCGGAAGGTTGGGGGATTGAATCCTAGCTACTCGGCTATACGTAGCCACCTTGAGCAAGAGATTAGGGCCACATTGCTCCTGCCAACCCAGCAATCATCCATCCTCATATTCTGGTCTGTCAATGTGTACCACAGTTCCGTGGGAAGGTAACAGGAGTGGTCCGTGTGGGGCATTTGCCTTGAGGGGCAACCCTGACACTCCAAGGCTTTGTAACAAAGATGAGCACCGCACCCGAAGGCGCACACGCCAAAGGATAGATCTCTATCCGCGGGTTACCTTTACCCCTACCTTAGTTTTTTTCAGGAAATTTATTGGCCACTAAGTGCATACTATGTTTAGGTGACTCCGTCGCAGATGAAGCGCCCTTGGACGTCAGGTCAGAAAATTGCCGCTGGGTGGACAGCCTGTATTGTGGGTGGCGTATTTCTATTTATAGTCACCAAGAAAAATGTCATGTCAGGACGATATGAGGATATGATCAGGAGGAGAAGACAAGAGCAGCATGAGCTTAGACAATTGACTGCACCGAAATCAAAAGAAATTTAGTCTACCTTATGCTTTCTTATTGTCGATTTTTATCTTTGTTACGTGACATCTGTTGCTTGTCGACTTTGAGTTCGGAATTCGGAAATACTTTTATGGTAAATATGACGGGAAAAATACCTTTTTTATGATGATTAGCATACCTTCTCACAAATTGCGCGCTGCGTGGATGATTTGGAGTCTGTGGATAATTCTATGTAAAATCAACTCTGTTTTCGTTTGTTAATGCTTCAGTTGCGTGTTGTCAAAAAGTTTTGGCTCCAGTTCACTCCAACTAGCGAATACTGGGTCACTTGTTCTGATAAGTTCTATCAAGAGTGTATAATAGGGAGTGTATAGTGGCAAGAGTACCTGTCAGCTTGCTAACGCGGTGGTTGCTTTTTACATTGTCAGCCAATAGCCGAACGAAATCTGACCTGATTTCCTACTAAAATTTCTTTCAGTTAACGGATCAACATTCGTATGACTGCTGTTACTGTTGTTGTCGTTGTTTATGTTTTTACTTTTTAACTTGCCAATCAGCTGAAAACTTGTATTATATGTTGTTGATTTCATTTTGTATTCAAAACTTACACAGTAAAGATATTTTTGCAATAATCTTTCAAATTGAAGTGTCATTATGATGTATTTTAAGATGCTTGTCTGTACTGTACTGTACCTAATCTGACTTTTTTTGTGAAATTGCTAATGTTAACGTATACATCGTGTTAATTTTTATTAGAATAAAACATTTATATAGAATAATGTGTTGTGTTTCATTTGAAGTAAAGATCCAGGCTTTGTCAGAGTATGTTGGTTTGCAGGCGATATGCTAACATAATATATATACCGTGGTTGGCTAGCACTTACAAATCGATGAATCGATGACCGCGACATCGATCACTGTAAGGAAATCGCGGTCCTTTTGCTCTGCACCGCTCAGCATCGGATCAAAGTATCAAGGTGTCAAGTTTGCGGCGCCTTAGTTGCAAATTTAGGTAACATTGAATTTTTGTCGTTTTGGTTTTTTTAAACCAGTAAACGAAATTTTTGAGCTTTGGCTATAAACGTCTCGCCCTTGATATGCATGATTGAGAACAAAAAGTTAGTCGACTCAATTGTATACAATATTGTCAAAATTTGTTCAACGTTTGTCGGTTACGGCGGTGTGTTTGTATCCTGACTTCGGACTGGGACTTTGTATTCAAGCTAGCTACAAATGTGAAAATTTGTTATCTTCAGAACAATGCCTGCAGGCAAGAAAAAAGGTGGAAGAGCAACGGCTAGTGCTAAGAAGGCGTCTGATACTCCAACAAAAACATCGAAAAAAAGATGTGCGGGCAGTGAAACCTCTGGAGAGGAAATACCGCCAGAGAAGGCTCAGAAATCGCAGCCTGAGGTGACTTTTGACTTATTTTCGATATTGGTTTAAAAAAACTTTTTAAACGCGACTATGCCGCTAAAAAAGTGGTAAGAAACGTAAATATTTTTTGGTTGTGTATAATTGTACTCAGTGACTCTCAAGTCGAAACTCGACTTTTCTTTTGTTCAAGCCGCATTGTATTTTTAGGAAGTCGAGGAGGTAGACCATACTGCGCCTCCAGATTCAGACTCTACTATGAAAATTGTATCTTGGAATATCAACGGAATACGAGCGTGGATGAAAGTTAGATATTTTTTGATTGTCGGATCAGAATCCCGAAACTAGTGTTTTTGCAGAAGCCGTAAACTTTTTTGGCGATTCAGGCGCTCTTTATCCGTTGCACTCAAATTCTATGAGAGAATTTTAACTTTTTCTCGTATTCAGAAGTTCTTTCAGAAATGCTTATTTCAAAAAGTTTGGCAGTTTGATCACATTAATATTGCTTTTGCCAATCCGGCAGTCTATCCGCGGTCGGTAGATATAAATACCGGTGCTGTAGCTATGTGGAAGAGTAATAAGAATCTGTGTGGGGCATCTTACCTTGAGAGACTTTTTCTCATGTAGTCGAATGCCTGGGCCAATTCAGTACAAAGAAACCGAAATGAGCACCGCATCAGTCAAGTTGTTCTGTCCTAAAGAACCTTAACTTTATATACTCGGACGAACGCATAACTGCAAAAAGGTCGGTGCAATCACAAATAAATGCGATTTTGTGCTTGTTTCAGAATGGAGGCGTGAACTGGATACGGAAGCAATTGCCGGACATTTTTGTGATGCAGGAAACCAAGTGCTCAACTGATGATATTCCGTCGGAGAAAATTCTGCCCGACTATCATCATTACTGGTGTTCGTCGGATAAGAAAGGCTACGCGGGGGTTGGCCTCTGCTCCAAAGAAAAACCGATCTCAGTCAAATGTGGCATTGGTATAATTACAAAAATCGGTTTTTTAATTCATCCTATTTGGCAGTGCTAGTTTCGATTTTAGCTCGATCCTTATGAATTGTATCAGCGAACGAGTATTTATATGCTGCATGTGAGTACAATTACATATAAGCTCAGTCTCTGTGGTCCGGTTTCGGTAACAATAAGTATGGTATGGTTCGTTGGTTTCCTTACTTGATTTTTGTTTTGACTGATACTGATCTTTCTTTCTGTTCGACTTCGATCACTGACGGTTGCTGGGACAAGTTTTTTACTTTGTTCAGATCCATGTCCTTCAAAAGACCCTAATCTGCCAAATTTCAGTGGCCCAAGCAGTGCTAAAATCTTGGGTGAAAACAAGCTAGTTCTGACACCCAAGGACATGAATGAGTGTAGAAACTCGATTAATGATCTTGGTGTGACGATTGGCGGTTCGATAAAATATCTTATGTATTATATAACCAGCTAATTCTTGACATTTATACTGAAAACTATCATCAATAGTGTATTGTTTTTGCTTGTAATAACATTTTCGATGAGTTTTTGAGATAATTATGAGCCACTGGAAATCTTGCTGGATATTATGCTCTATTTAAAAAAATACTGTTCACTAGATTTAGATGTAGCTAATTTCAGCCAGATAGTTTTTTAAATGTCCAACCTGGAGGCGTTTTAGCATAGTTCAAACTTTTTCGGAACTGCAGTTTTATCACTTAACGTATATATATATACGCAGCAAACTTTAGAAAACCATGAATTTTTTCTTTTCACCGTGTAATCCGTTTTTCAGCCGTAAAAAGGAAATACGAAATCAGATGAATAATAAAACAGTGACCCCTCCCACAGAATTAGTTTGAAAGTTCAGTTAAAAAAATATATATGAAACTATGTCTTTGGATAACAAAAAGTTACCATACACGATTCACATAATTAAAAATCGTATATATTATTGCTATATTTACTATATATATTGCTTATAATTTTATTATTTACCTGTATTTACAGCGCTTTAGTTCTATTGCTGTATATATTTCTCAAAATATGACGTCTGCTCAACAAGTTCAGCTTATCAAAGATTTAACGCCTAGCAGTCGATATTTCAACATCATATTTATTGTATTGGAAGCAGGTATGTCCTTTCGTTCCATTTAGATTTTATTGTCTTTGGTCCTTTTTGTTTACGTAGTTTATAACCGGTATGCTTTTATGACTTGGAGAGTTATCTACACCATATGCAGTAAATATAGTAGTATGCACTACACTACAGTACAGTGGCGAAATTTCGGTGGAAATGACTTTTCGATTTTTTGGTTAAAATGCAGTGCGGTTTTTCGGGTTAAAATGCACTTTTTAACAATTTTAACAGTCATAAATCGCCTTAAAACGCATTATTACTGAACCACAAGGTTGCAGGGGTCTGGGGGCGGCAGCCCCAAGAATAAATTGGCGATTTTTCCACTTTTTAGACCGAATTTGGTCAACTAAAGACGTCTCAGAAACTTTTGCCGACAAAATTTAAAACATCAGATGGGGACGTCACATCAGACAGTATTACACAAGTAAATATAGCATAATATAATCGTGTAGTCATGCAAGTGCAGCACAATGTACTTGTGTATATATACATGCGTAGGCTTTGATGAAAGATAATAACAAGGAATAGTAAGCCACAGAGGGGTCTGGGGGCGGCAGCCCCCAGAAAAAAATGCGGGAAATTTGGGGGGGGTGTGGGGGAATTCCTTCCCCCCCCCGGGTACGCCCTTGCTACAGTATATATTATACACTACACGACAGTATATGTCTTTAACATTCCGTGGTCAGTTTGGTGCGCTTCGTTTGGATGCAAATTTTCTATGGGGGGGGGCGGTTTTGCTCTGGGGCGCGAAGGGGGAATTTTTTTTTTTTGTGTGGGGTCCTCGGAGAGACGAGAGAAAAGCGAGGGGTGAGAAAAAAAAACCACAAGAAAAACTATCTAACTATTTTAACCAGAGACAAGCACAAAACAAAAGAAAAAAAAAAGAAAAAAAAAAAAACAAAAAAGGTTGGGCCGGCTGGGGAGGAACTGGTATTGTTAGACGAAATTTTTTTACACAAAAAAAAAAAAAAAAAAAAAGGGGAGAGTGTTTTTTTTTTTTTTTAAAAAAAAAATGTGTTTTTTTTCTGGAAAAGAAAAAAAAAAAAAGTTTTTTTTTGGAGAAAATAAGAAGGAATGGTTTTAAAAAATTTTTCTTTGGCTTCTATTGTCGATATTTTTGAACTAAAAAAAAATATTTGCTTGAGAATTTTTTAAAATATATAAAGAACCATGACCTTCTTTCCGGAAAGAGTTTTATGTCGCGCAAAATCGACTGCTTTCGCGACACTACCCCCTTAAATGAGTCAATAAACGGTCGTAGAAACGAAAGCTAAGGACAAATTAGGATAGATTAGACCGTTTGGAAAAACTTTATGAATTTGTTTCATTACTGTAGGGCCTGTGCAAAGAACATACAAAGAAAACAAAGAGATGCGGGTTCTGAAGGTGGCGGATCGGAGTGGCAGTATCAACCTGACCCTTTTCAATGAGCTTGCCAATTGTTTGCAGCCTAGTGATATATGTCGCTTAACGTCAGGGTGGGTTAGATTTTTACTTTTTCACCAAACAAGTGGTGCAGTGATGATTAGGCCAAAAGTGAGACAGAACGAGTTGCCCATTTTTTATAATTATTATGACAAATAATATCTGCTAATGATTGTATTTAGTTTTTTTTGTATTATTGAAATGTGTCGCTGTTTTATGCAGTTTTGCCTGATTTAGTCAGTGTAAAGCCTGGTTCATACTTCTCCTTAAGGACACAGGGACAAGGACAAGGACAAATTTTGGTCAGCTGCTGTGAAAAGTTTACACAAACGTTTCGGCTAATTTTTTGCATGCGATTTGCAAGTGACCCCAACCTTATTCATGTGAAAAGTTGGCTTATTTGGCCAGACAGTTTTCTTGGAATAGCTTAAGTACAAAACGATAGGGACAAGGACAAGGACGAGTATGAACCGGGCTAAGAACTAAGAAGTTAATGGTAGAATGTCGGAAACCTAACTACAGTAACTACAGTTTTAAAGTTATAAACTGAGTTGTTTGATAAATTTATAATCCACTTGTGGCTTCGTTTTTAACGTCTACTTTGTTTCCAAGCGTTCTGCTTTTTTCAGATATGCTTATATTCACAAAAGTTGTTTAACGATTTCCTGTGGCAAACATGGAGAGCTTCAAAAGATCGGAGAGTATGTTTGATTTTTTGTAATTTTTTGTAATTGTTTCGTATAATTATTTCACAGGCTGCTATGCCACTCTTATTCAAGACAGGGTTTATATATTTTCATAATACCGCCCCCCCCTCATTTCAAGACACTAAGCAAGACCTTGCGCTACCCCCCCCCTCCGTTCAGTACCCCGTCATCAGTTGAGGGGGGTACCCCCCTCGTTTCAGCACATGAACGAAAGTCCTTGTTAGTGTCTTGAAATGAGGGGGGGTGCCCCCCCCCCCTCAACAGAAGACGGGGTACTGAACTGAGGGGGGTACCCCCCTCAGTTGAGTACGGGGTATCGTTTTGAGGGGGGGTACCCCCCTCAGGTGAGTACGGGGTCTTCAGTTGAGGGGGGTGTACCCCCCCTCTTCATAATCGTACATAAATGGGCTATTTCGCGCTCCCCATTGGACGCACGCCCGAAGGCGTAATAGGAAGAGTGTCATACTCTTCCTATTATGTACTCTTGCCATAACTAATCTGGTTCGTAAAATTCAGCCTGAGAGCGCACCCCATAACCCAAAAACTGACCTCGGCACATGTATGTTTGTTACACATATAGCTGATACAGTCATTTATACACACTGCTCACTGTCTAAGCAGTGTATAATATGTATCTGGTTTGTGTTGATTTCTGCCTATTTCTGTTTTAGATTTTGTCTAACGTTTAGCGAGGTTCCTGATATGAGCACTCCGAATCCTGCTTTTGCTAATTTGTCCTCAAAATTTCCAGTAAGAAATGTATAAGTATACCAATTTAACATCAATTTTAGAACAGTCTTTCAGTTTTACCTGTCGCACGTGTAAATTGGAAGTATGACTGTTTCGATAAACTCACGGGTTACCTTTTTTATGCACAGTTAATACACTAATAGAGACCGTTGTTTTATACCAGTGGCATACCCAGAAAAAAAATTCGAGGGGGGAGTGACTTTTTTGTAATGGGTTAAAATGCACTTTATAGCAATTTTAACACTCATAAAACGCCTTACAAACGCAAGATTACTAAACCACAAGGTTGCAGGGGTCTAAGGGCGGCAGCCCCCAGAAAAAAATGGGAAAATTTTCGATTTTTAGGCCAAATTTAGTCAATTGGAGACGTATCAGAAAATTTTTCCGGCCGGACCATAAAAACCAAAGGACACAAGGTTGCAGGGGTCTGAGGGCGGCAGCCCCCAGAAAAAAATTTGGGAAAATTTTTGATTTTTAGGCCAAATTTAGTCAATTGGACACGTAGGCATCAGAAAATTTTTCCGGCCGGACCATAAAAACCAAAGGGGGGGGGACCCTTGTGTAAAAAATCACTGGGAAAAAAATTTCAGGGGGGATTCCCCCCATCCCCCCCCTGGGTACGCCCTTATTTTAGACTTTGATACATAGATTTTCTGGTAAACTTTGGAACTGATTTTCCGGAGTCAAATTTAGGCTTCGGCTCGATAGAGTAGTCCTTCCTGCTTTACGTGTTTGACTTTTACATTCTTGAGTTACATTTACAACAGTTACACAAAACGTCCGCACAAAATTCATTTTGCTAAAAATACCTCTTCTGTGCACAGGCTTGTTTTATACTGGTTCATGAGCCAAAAGGGTTTACAATTATTGAGCCGTTTAAACTAGATCTAATAATTTATTAAGACTTAAGGAGAAATAACGGCTGTTGTTATTGTAGCCGTATGATTCCGGTCCCGCCCAAGGACCCCCTTCAGGAAATGGGGGCCATCGAAGCTCATTCAGTTCCGGACCCCCTCTCACCAATCCTGTCTCAGCTGGTGATGGTTCAGCCTCTGCCGGTGGCGACTGAAGCTGTGAACTAAGTCTCACTTTGACAGACTGTAACTTTGTTTGCTTTTGTTTACGTGATGTTTAAATTTGCACAAGCCATTCCAAGCAGGAGCAAGAGATTCACAGACGGGGATTTGGTGCGAAATCAAAACTGCTTGACCAAAATATGTGAACATTCTTTGCATGAACAATGTTGAGTAGTTGAGGTCCAGACTAGTGCTTATACAAAACAGTAGCTATGACCATTCTGTAAATTTTTCGCAGCAGCTGATCAGAATCCGTCCTTGTCCCGTCCCAGTATCCTTTGAGGCCTATTTACACGAGGGCGCATTTTCCTCCATGGCGTACACGCACACTTACATATTGCATTGTGTGAAATAATGCAGCAGGCAGTGTGAAATTAGAATGCGCCCGCTCATGCGCCCGCTCGTGCGCCCTCGTGTGAATAGGCCTTTAGGACATGTATGAACCGGACAACTTGATGCCACTCTTGGTGAATCTTGGTGTGGTCGACCATGTGTGAATTTTCTGTGTTATTTAATGTTCAATATTTTTTGTGCAGTAATAATCATTGAAGCAAAACAGCTACGTAATCAAAGTTTTTTGGGGAAAAAATTCGCTTGTGAAGAGTTGTTTTTTTAGGATGTAAGCTCGGTTTTAATGTTTAAAGGTAAAATCAAGTATCTGTGTGGAAATGTGCTGGTGTTATTGATGCGTAATGCTGCATTTTCCGTTGCTCATGTTCATTCAGCTGAAACTATAATATGATTCTTGTGCATTTATGTTATATAGTGCAGCACGATTAGTAAGCGTCCTTTTATAAATTTGTAACAGTTAACACAAGCTAACTCGTGTTTGGCTATAAAGTTTATAAAGACCAAAATAGTGTTCGGCATTTTTGGGTGTCTTTTTATCTTTGTACATTTATTCGTTTTTGAATTGAATCTGCATAATTTTTCTACTTTACTATATACTACTTTACTACTAATGTCTGCTTCTGGTTTGTAAACAGCTTTTTTTGACCGGTTTTTAGTGTCTATTTCCAAACTTATCGGTGGAATGCATATACCAGTCATGGTTTTTTTTGTGTAGAATAGGGTGTATTTACACACCGGCCGCCTAATTTACACAGCAAAAAATAAAAATGCACACTGATTTACACAGCCACATTTTCCCCCAAAAGTTGATTAAACGGCCTATTTTGGTTGTAAAATTTACAAAAATTCGCGAAGTGGCGATTGCAGCCTGTAACCTCTTTGTGCTAACAAAATTAAGTCTAATTTTTGACCAAAAAACAAAAAATCTTCAGTTTCTGCTGTTAAACGGCTTATGATTTTTTTATTTTAGCATTTGTTTTTATGCACTTGAAAGTTGACAGTGAAAAATCTGACATGCTGAGCTTGTCTGTGCGATTTCTTGTAATACTTCAAACTACTTTGATACCCGGATGGCGGATTTACCCGGTTTTATACCCGGATTTGAAAAAATTGTGTAGGATCTGGCCGATAAAACAACTCTCTATCTGTGTGAACCATACATGTACACGGGGTCTTGGCTTGGGGTGGGGGCTTGTCTCAGATTTTTTGAAATTTTAGGGGGGCTTGTCCTGACGTGTCGGATACTTGAACTGCCAAAACGCTAAAATTTTCGATTATATATAATCTCATATATTTTTTTATTTTCGTATGTAGTTCGAGTATCAAGGGCGAAATATTAGTTTTCGCGTGCAAAAACGGTCAATTTTTACCTAAAAAATACTAAAATACACACTTTTAAAAATTTACACAACAGACCCTTAATTTACACAGCAAATTTTTAATTTACACATCATTTACACAGTGCCGATTTTGAAAAAAAACCCTGATCCAGTTAAGATTACCCAATGAGATCGAGCTAAACTTCATTCAAATCATTTTTGTTAAATCGCAGCTAAATATTAGTTTTTTGAGCGCTAACTGGACTAATTTTCATTGGTCTAGAGCACTTAAATCGGGTTTAAAATGGAAAGTAACAGAAACCGTATAGAATTTGTTGTTCTGTCAGCATATCGATGTAAAGATTAAGCACTTAAAATGAAAGCTGATTTAATTTTAACAATTTTTTCTTGACTCAACGTCCAACAACGTAAGTGACCAGTTTTATAGCCCAAAGAAAGTCGGTTTTTTAGACTTTTTCGAGCGCCACGTAACCATGTTTGTTTGTTTGTTTGTTTGTTTGTTTGTGAACAACGTGTATGTATATGCAGCTCAATGTAGATTTTTTTAAATTTACGAGGGCTTCATTTTCATGTATCACCAACTGAATAACACAATACCCCCATTGATTGCAGCCAGGGGGGGAATGGGGGGAAGTCCACCCCCCCCCCCCCCGATAATTTTTTCTGACTGAAATTGTACACGGGTCCCCCCTTTGGTTTTTAGGTTCCGGCCGGAAAAAATTTTTAGGTGTTAAAATCGCAATTAAGTGGATATTAACACATTTAAAAAAAAACGAAAAGTCATTCCCCCCCGAAATTTTTTTCTGGCTACTGCTCAGGTTTGCTCCCACCGGTAAGGTCAAGCTCATGTTTGTGATACATGAAAATGTACCCTTTACGAGTACTAACTTTTCAGGACTGTGTACTTATTCTGAAGTAAACAAACTAAAAACACCGGTTTTGCTTATATGAGTATCTCTTATGTCTCGGAGGTATAGATTATAGAATAAATAAGTCGAAAGGATAAGATGTATTTAATTGAACACATTTTTATTAATATCAATAAGTAGCTAGGATCTCATTCCAAGGAGTGTAGTGCAGGAGTCGACTGTTTTCGCTGCCGCAAACATTGAAGTTTTGAAACTAAGTCTTGGAATTTACTGAAAAAAGAATTTTAACTAACGACCTTAAAAAAATCATAACTAACGATGTTAAAATTTATAGGCAAGTCCTGCAATACCATGGCCATCAAGGTTTGCACTGGTCAGGCTGGTAACATTGTACTCCTAAATTCTAAATAAATAACACAAAAGCTACAATAGTAAATTTGCACATGAACAGGGTCCGATTTCTGCGCATTACAACGATTGCAGCTGGAACTACAACTAATGAAATGAGAAATTGGAATATTAAAATGTTTCATTAAATCTATTACTAATCTGATTTGCATTTACAATTAACTTGCAATCGTACCTGTGCAGCAGCCGGGCTAGTGTTGGTACTGGTTGCATCGTCACAAGCAAAGGCCATTTTATACGAGGGCGTGCCTATTTAACTCCATCCATACATACACTATTACGCATACGTAGCTCATGCTGATACAGCTTACATCATCAAATGCGCCCTCGTGTAAAATGGCCATAAAGCAACCACAACCCTACGTCAGTTACCTACTATAACTTCGTTTCTGTGCTGTTTTAGGTGATGCCGAGCACGACAGTGAGGGGCGCTTAATCACGGCTTAATATGATAAATTCTACTTGGTTGGCGCATGTAAGTGTGATAACTACTTTCTCTTGTAAAATTTTGACTGAAGTCTGACAGTAAAAAGCTGGGCCACATATATAATATTTTAGTGGCATGACTTCTTGTGTGATTTTTAGAGCAGTTCACGGAGCGCTTTAGCCTGTTTCTCACGTACGACTTGGTTGAACCGTTGAATTTTTTTAAATGAAAAGCTAACGTTTGCCTGTCTTCAACTTATGAATCGTCAATATCGTTAGCAATATTGATTTTTAAACATTCACCTTAAGCCTACCTAAATTGCTCATATTTTTCAAGACATTCCCAACAGCGAGCAAGATCTACGCCGACTGGCCTATAGGCGTCGATGGAACACCGATTTTCTGAATTACATCAAGGATTTGGACTCACGCAAACCAGTGATCTACTGTGGTGATCTTAATGTGGCTCACAAACCTATTGGTATTGGGTTTAGATGTTTGCGACATTTTAATGAGCCGTTGTCAAAATGCATAAGATCAGCAATCATATAATGTTCAATTGTAAAACTTAATCAATTAATTATTGATGAATTATTATTATTATTATTATTAATTTGTACTAATTCTCAGGGCTCAGCTGTTAACTGCCAACCATTTATACATGGTCTATAGTTATTGGCTTCCACGCTCAATATTGATAGGTGAAGGGCGTAAATATGTTCAAGCTAGAAAGTTGAAACTAAGCTAGAAAGTTGAAACTAAGCCAGAAAAGTTTCGGTAGTAGCAAACAGCAGTAGCGATAACTTGCGATAATGTTTAACTAATGAATACTGAGTGAATAGTATTCATAATTTTGTAACAGTCGCACAACAGTCATAAAGAGAAGTCGGAATCCTACATTACCTGACAAAATGAGCGTGATTTTATATCATAAGCTTTTCCTTATCTATTACTGAAAAAGTGGTCATGGTGGTGTCACGGTCGTACGGTACAATAATTGGTGTTGTGATTTCAAATTTATTGTGAGTTATTTTGACTGGTTTCGTTGAAAGTGATTACTTTCAATTATTACATTTTCAGATCTTGCCAAGCCAAATTTTAAATATGAAAACGGCTGGTTTCACAGTGGAGGAGAGAGAAGATTTCACAACGTTGCTGGAAGCTGGATTTTTGGACTCATTCGCGTTCTCTATCCGGAGAAACTGAATGCTTACACGTTTTGGGCTTATTTCGGCAACAGCCGAGCGAAAGACATTGGATGGTTAGTCAAATCAAGCGGCGACTTACTGTAGAACATGTAATGTGCGTTAGTCACATGATTTTGAACCATAGTTTTTCCTATAAATAGGAAATAAATGCAAATAAATCATAGAGAGCGACATTAAACTATGAAATCTACAGATTTAGTTTTGAACACAAAATTTACACAAGCAACGCGCAAATAGGTTTTCTAGCTAAAGAACACGAACATTTAATTTTTTCCACCTTCGGAGGTTAAAACTTGCCAAAGTTGCCAGCCTATGAATGAGTACTGTAAAAACTTGAGCCGTCGACCCAGGTGGGCGGTGGGGGTGGCGGAGCGCAATTTCCCTGCTGCTTTTGCTTCGTGAGCCACCAAGTTTGGCTCCTGAGCCACCAAGACTTTTGCTTCGTGAGCTACCTTCAAAACATTGTGGGGGAGTGGACCGATCCGGGGGTGGGGTCAGGCCTCAGTCCCAGGGCCCACGCCCATGTATGGCATCACACAAGTAGGTGACGGCTAATGTAGTCACTCTCATACGCGCATGCATACGGTTGCATATCATTTATGCAAGAATCTACAACTAGAACGCTGAATGGAGGCTGTTGAAATATGCCACTGAAACATGAGGA